>JAUTBQ010193663.1:0-10166 GCA_032361185.1 Lepetodrilus ovalis | reverse complement strand
CTCTCTTATCTACTAAGAGACTGGTAGCGCTCTATTAGCAGTGTATTAGCTATCGGCAAAGAGAGCGCTACCAGTCTCTTAGTGGATAAGAGAGCTTCGAGAAACGATACCCAGGCCTTCAAGACTCTGACGCTTATTGATGAATGGATGGTGTATGTTGCCAGTGTATCCAAGTGATAAATCATACAGGGACGCTTCCATCCCTGTCAAGACTGGTGCCGAGATGGTGGAGTACACGGGCATTGTCCGCGCTCAAGTTCTCGCAGGTTCACGCAAGGTCATGGTAACGAGAGGTCATATAGTCGTGAGATGATGAGTTGTTCGTATTTGAACCCTAATCAATTTGTGAAGTGCTAGCATGTCAATCATGCTGTACCAAACGCATACAAGATTCACTCATTCCCCAAAATTAACATGTTCGTAAATCCAATCTTTCAATAATATTATAAAATAGCCTACATGTATAAGATATCTATTGACATTGACAAGATTTTATATTTTTTTATCATAAATGATAAAGTAATAAAGTATGCGTTAATTCAACATTATTAGCATGTTCTTGATAACATTGATTTAAAAAAAAACGCCTTAGATTTGGAGTAAATGCCCCAATAATCGGATTTTAAGTTACTTTAATTACTTCAAACCCTGGGAAATTCTCACATTAAGAATTTTCCATCGTCAGTTAGCAACTATAAACAGCAGATAAGAAGTCTGCATTAGTTTGCCGTCTCTGGTTTCACCTCGCCCCTGTAATCCATATCAGCGTGGAACGCCATTCTTCACAGAACAACTGAGGCCAACTTAAGGAATAGAAACTAGCGTTGTGTAGAATGTTCGCTTTACTACATAGAACCTCACAGTGTTATCTTGATAACATCAACAATCCTGAGCCTTCTTGTTTAAAAAAAAAAAGGAGAAGAAAATAATGTATTTTTTCGCAAACATTTAAAAAAAAAGTAATTCCATAAACTAAAATGTCGACGTGTATCACAACGCCCGAAGATAGAATGAGTAAGTTACTGGTATAATTAACGCAAATCGTGTCAATTCCTCCTTCTGTTTGTTTCAATAATGTCGGGCGTTACAATAATGGTTACGCCAAAGCAAACGTACAAACACCCCTTCTAGTTATGATTGAATCTTAAAGAGCAAACAGAATAAAGTTCTTACACCTCCACACCCTCCTCCCCCCTCTACCCTTCCCCATAAATTCCTGTTGGGTGAGGAATGGTGAATCACGTGACATCATCCGGGTATGACTACTGTACGTCTTCCAATATCACGCCCTGACGTACAGTTCATAATGTTTTTAACTGCCTGGTACCTATACAAAAACATTTGCCCCATTTCAAATTACCGGATCTACCTAGCAAACAAGAACCATTTACCAGCTTGCCAAGAACGCGCTTTATATATGTAACAAGAAAATCACAATATTAATGTAAAATAAACTTATGAAATAGATATGCCTGTCGTTTCGTTGAAAAGTTTCAATGCAGTTATTAAAGTACGGAAAATATGACGCATATGGTAGGCACGCCCTAAAAGGACAAGGCGCGCATAATCTAAAAGAAAGCGTAAAAAAATTTCCCGCATTCCTACGGAAAGCTCGATTTGAGAAGCGAGCATCTACACAGAGGGTTGTATTTTGTCAGGGAGGGTAAACGGAGGGACCGCCGACAGAACTCTGATAAGACCAGCAAAACCCTCCGGGTTTCCACAAGTGCGGAACTACGTGAATAAATGCAGTACAGCTTTTAAAAACACCCACATCGGAAAACGTACCTTAGATCTGTACCCGCGTACCTTTACAAGTAACGTGGCAGTGTTTGTACCGCGTGAAAAATGAAATTTCCACTTACCGTTCGTGATTTCCCGGCTTCAATCTACTCCGCCATAATAGAGTGGCAGCTAGGGCACTGGTGAAATCTACAAGAGGCTAAAAATAGATCGGGGTAACCCTGCGGCGCCTCGGATGGCTGTATTTGGCTATCGAAGCGCGGTTTGCAAGGAGCACTGCACCACGGTAGCTTTTCCCAAGTGCGCGGGGGTCCCGCTATCGTGCGCGCACTTTTCCCGGGGGGTCGTTGCGACGTCTCCCAGGGGCCAGTGCTAAGCTCGATCTTACGATAGTTTATAACGTCAAGCTGTGAGATATTATCTACAGACGGGGATAATCAGCTTTGTAATTGGCACTTCAAACGTCTGAAAATGAAAATTATGACCAACGCTATATACTATAGCTGCCTTGCATTAGCAGATGAATTATTTAATCCATATCAGGCGTATTGTGAGAGAGACTATCACTCTCTATGATGAAGACATGGTTACATTTCAGTCGTGCAAACTTCTGTTTAATCCTCCAACCGTATATCATTGGGTATATTTCCTAGGAAAATTTTCAGTTGTTAACTAATGATGAAGTATTCAGATACATTGACTTGCAGAAAAGAACAAAAGAAATATACAACAACAACAAAAAAACACAACAAAAAAACGGAACATAGATAGTAGCCTACAATATGATTTTATAGTTTATATTTTACATAGTAAGCAAGTGTGTACACATACACGCACACACACGCGCGCGCGCACACACACACACACACGCACACACACACACACCCACACACACACACACATACACACACACACGTTTAGCCTGCATGGCACCAAAACTCTCCCAGCATAGTATTAATGCTATCCAATTATACGGTTATTATCTGCCATTATATGCTGATTAGCCATACAGGCTCAGCAACGTGTACGACTACTGGCGAAATATACACGACACCTGCCAAAGCGCGTGTCACTGCTGAAATATACACGTTGTTTACAAGTAAACCGCCATGCTGATCAGTAGTACGGTCATTACTTCTCGTGAAATGGAGTACACTTGATAACAAGCACGTGTAGAGTGGCTCGCGCCTAAGTGCGTGCGATAACGTGCGATACGTGAATGCACGGATGAGTACGTTGGATCCCATGGAGAAAAACAATATGGTCTTCTGTATGAAACGGTGTAACCCCATTGCAAGGTAAACTCCAACCTTGTATTAGTTATATAGACTACACCATTGGATTCTTCTGAGGTTGGAGTTAAAGTTACTGTTGTACCCAATCAGAGTTATGCCGTTTCTTAACAGGATATCATTGGCTCGCGTTTCACAAACTGGTTGTACCATTTGTGCGGGTTTAAATAGATGCCGTATCCGTCATTTCCTGGCCCCCAAGACTACATAACATCTTGAGTACGATTTCATGCTCAAACTCAAGTTGGCGACTTGTGAACAAAACAACTCAGAGTTATGCATGAAATAGTATTTTAAAAGTTTCATACAGTATATCATAGGGGTATGTGTACCCTTTCACGAAGCTCTCTTATCCACTAAGAGACAATAACGCTATCTTTTCCGATAGCTAATGCACGGCTAATAGAGCTTTGTATAAGGCTACCCTTGACTCATCGTATGCAGTAATACGTATAAATTGTCTTCATGATATTTTTTGCTCATTCTCCATAGAAATGTCACGGCTGTAACGTAACATGGAAATGTCACGGCTATAACGTAACACAGACATGTCTACAAACATGACTTTGAAATCGTTACGTCTTTGAAACTTGACACAATGGTGACAATTTGGGCAGAATTGCTCACAGTAACGTGAGCATATCGACAATGTCAGTTCTCCGACACAAATAATTAGTCAAACATCGACAGGAACATCCTGCCTTTAATTGCAAGGGCGTGCACAGTTAGAACAGTCCTATAATGTGCATGTTTGCTTGATTGTAATTACATTCCTGATAGGGGTCGACGGTAACATCGAAGCGATAGCACTTAGAATACCAAGGGCCATCTTCCCGAAGGCATCGTAAGCCTATAAGGGCATCGTTAACTCTTCGTGGAGGAAAATGTGACGCTTTCGGGAACAAGGCATACGTTGCACGAAAGGGTCGTACCTGTAAAGGTGTAAATCTAGGTTTACGTCATTTCCTGATATAATAAAGGCATGGTGCACGGACTGGTTTGGGCCAGGACTACAGTACGACCGTTTCGTGACACACGGGCCCATTGTAGGATTACTGTCCTTCCGTCTACGTCTGTCTGTCTTGTCGTGTGTTTGTGTGTGTGTGTGTGTGTGTGTGTGTGTGTGTGTGTGTCTGCGTGCGTGCGTGCGTGCATGTAGTTAAATGCTTTGACAGACGCCTTCCAGCTTAGCTGATTTCGGCAGACTGGTTCCTCCTTGGGACGCATTTGTCTTACAGCATGGAGCTGGAGCGTCTGCTTGTGCTAGGCTAGATTTCCACCAGTCTTTTTTTAGAGTGCTAGCTCACTTAGAATATACGTATGCCGCAGTTAACATGGATATCCCACTCAGACACTTTAAGCTGATTCTGGGCCGACAAGCCGTTGCTGTATGCTCCCCTTTAATGCTGAGCGCCAAGCAGGGGGGCAACAACTACCGTCTTTTAACGTATTTTGGTATGCCGCGGCCGAGGTTTGATCCAGCGACCTTCGGTACTCCGGACGGACGCTAGAAGCTGTACACCACGGAGTCGGCGTGTTTATTTGTCTTTACTGCAATGATTGTTTTGACCGTGCTTGCAGCAAGGTGTCTGTCTATTTGTCTGCATGCTTGTCAAGTATTGAAATAGAAGTAGGCGGCTGTCCATGCATAGTGTCTACTATGCATAATGCATTCCTTGCTAATAATGATTGTCACCCCCTTAAAATCACTTACTAATACCACACGTTTCAATTATATTAGGTATCCTGATGGTGTAAAAGAGTTGATTGAGATGTGAATACGCCATCATAGTTATATGGTTATGTTTAACGCACTTATGGCAGAGTCAGTAAAAAAGTAACAATTATTACCATTTAGGAACCATTGTGAAAACAAACCCACCAATCAGTCATTTCGTATACCAATTTACCACCTACCGATTCGCAATAGGACGAAAATAGGTAACGTATTTACAATAGCGAACTAATCTGAAGAGCACAGTCGTATGTCTTTTTAAGTAGTAAAACATAACAAGCATGCATGTAATAGCAAATAGTTCAGGGGTGAGAACCATTTTCGGTACAGGTATATCCATGTCTATTTCTATCCCTATATTGTCATTTTAAAAAGAATATTATTTATATTATCATTTATCTTAGGATTATGTATTAATAGTTATGTACATACATGTTATTGTTGTTATAATTTTCATCACCATCGTCGTCATTTTCATTGTTGTCATCATCGTCATAGTCGTCGTGGTCATTATCATCATCATCATCATCAACAACAACAACAACAACAACAACAACAACAACATAAACATAAACATAAACATAAACATAATTGTTATCATTAACGTGTTCGTCGTCGTCATTATCGTCATCATTATCAGCAGCAGCAGCATCCCCACCACCACCATCATCATAATCCACAACATCATCATCATCAACAGCAGCAGCAGCAACAACAACAACTACGTCATCATTACTACATCGTCCTGGCTGTCATCAACATCACCATCATAATAATAATCATCATCATCATCGTTACCTTCTTCGTCGCTGTCATCATCACCATCGATGTCATCTTATATAAAATTAATATTGAGCTTATTAATGTATGAAAATACACGAAGGTTATCGAAGCTTGCATTATTTCCCCTAGAAACGTTCTATACTGAGTTCTTCTTGAGCTTGATCGGCGTAAAACAAACTGGGTTTCTTACTACTTCATATAAGGCGGACAGACACCCATAAACACCAGTACCGTGTACATGTATGCCAATATCCATATCATCGAGTGCTGGCGACATGCATCTATAATTCCTGAATTAGTAGCTTGCTCCATTGTGCGTACTCACTCTCGTATTACACGCACACCAAACACGTCGAAAAGGAGCACACTGCATTAATTGCATACCATACGTGCGGATAATTAGGCTACTTTACTGGATGTAGACGGAGAAATTGTTCGCCGAACGAGCACCGTCTAGGTCATTCCATGGAGTAGCGCTGGTTGGGGGTCGAACCCTGGTCAATCTGGGCGTGGACATGAACAGCATGGATTGCCTCCATTAACAAGACTACTGTTCATTAATAATCCGAATCTTGGATTCGAAATCCGATTGACAGCCGTATTTGGCTGACAATAACCTCATGGGATATTTTAGACCCTGAGAGATCAATGATTGTTAACTAATTTTCTATTGGTTGATTTGCGATTAAAGCCACTTTCATGATGTGTTCACTCACATCATGACTTGCGTGTATTATACACTACCGGCACTTGATTACTCTGGATGTCCACCAGTTTTTATAGTGATAGTTTACTTGGGACTATATCATGTTGCAGATAGAGTAACAGTATTCTGACTCCGAAGCGACCAGTATTTTCTTTGCTTCTTTAATGCTGAGCATCAAGCATGGGAACAAGTATTGGACTCCGAAAACTGCAGTTACCTCCCATGAAAACTTTTGATAAAATTATATCTCCCTTACCGGAACCTAGTAAATCTCGGCAACATGGATATAAACAGTATTAAAACTACGGATTGTAAACATGATTTTTTTTAAATATGCATATCAGAGCTGCCTAATTATTGTTGGATAAAAACATTATCCAACGTTACATCTCTGTATTCTCCTCTATATAGAAAGGCGCTCTGATACTTGGTAGTATGCGAGAAAAGCAAGACAGCCAGTTGATCGCATGCTATCGTAACATCGTAAGTTTATACTAATATCAGTAATATATCACGAAACGGTTTACATCGTTACAATATGCATAGTTTGATTAATATTGATATATTAAGCTACGATATGCTTTGTATAGTTAATGTTACTAACAAAATTTTGTAGATTCTCGCATAACAAGTTTGCCGGTGTATGCTGTTTCCACAATATTGCGTATAACTAGTAACAATCTAGTCAAGTACTAGGTGGAACTTCTAGACTTCAGAAAGGAAAAGGTGTGTAAGGGAAGTAACTCTGCCGCAACAAGACTTTTCGGAAAGTTCTATAGGGTCTAGGTCATCTCCCCGAGGCAAGAGTACCACTTCGAGCTTCGCTGACTCCGTTATTACACTGTCGAGTGGCCTAGGGAAGATGGGTCTAGTCCTATCATAAACATAAACCTTTAACGTATCTTTTGGTATGACGCGGCCGGGGACCGAAACCGCGCTCTACCGCTCTCCGGACCAACGCTATAACCATTACGCCACGGTGCTGACTGGATTCGAACTCGAACCTTTGAGTTTGTAGTCTGACACACTCTATAACATTGTGCCCTGACTTCATCTCAAAACAATCGAGGAGATTATTTAAAAGCTATCACACCTAATAAATCTATCATACTCTATTATATATACCAACCTTTGATCTGCGCCTAGTCTATAAAACTAGCTTTATCCACATCGCAATTCTTTATTGCTATTAATATATAAAACCATCCATTTGCTACTCCATTGGGAATAGATGGAATTCTAAATTGATAGTGATCTCAAACACAAGACATTAATGGAGAGGAAATATCAGCAGTTTTGTAAGTATCTAAATACGAAACGCTATTATAAACGATTATGTGCTTGGACGTTTATTTGTTTTCAGCTTAATTGTTTGGGCGTCTATATTCAGGACACCGGGGACAATAACTGAATGCAGTGTATATCTCATTATACCGTCCCTGGACAAATGCGATGCAAAGAGAGATAACTTTAGAAGAGAAACGGACATCTCATGAGAACCGCTACTACTCAGCAGCAATTCCGCTGCGCAGAATGTTCGACGCAGAATCAATAAACATACATGAAAACCTTCCGTGCCAATTATGCTATGAGCGCTATTGTTTCCACAGACGTTATGCAAGTATATTTATGTAGGTGATATATTCATGAAGTAATGTGCTTTTAAATATGGAATGCATTCCGTAAATGTCACCATGACCCAAAACAGTATTCAGACAGGAGAGGCGGTTAAATTGCTAGTATATGCATGATTTGTAGAAATGAATAGGATAATTGAGTCATCAGTTACATGATGAATAATTTGAGTATGCCAAGAGAAGAGAGCTTTGGGTCTGTTGAGGAAAACCGGTCATAATAACGTGTAGCATGTGTTCAATATTAAGAAATTAATTTATATATTGTATCCAATATGAGGGACCAAAGTACAATTATCTGCCCCTGATTCAGTGTCAAGCAGCGAAGGATAATTGGGAAGCCATTATCGTTTCATAATTTGCACGAACAATAGCCGGTTTTTTTTCTCCGGTGATCCAATGAGCTGACCGTTTGGTATCGGTGAAACAGGACCATGCCGATCTTGTAATTCGAACCTGAGTTGCTGGATTGTGAGTCCAACGCTCTACCGACTGAGCCAAAGGGGTAACCCCATTGGCCGAGACCAGTAGAAGCATCTTGTTATATCACACCGGCAACAGTTAGCATATTTAGTAAAGATGTGGAAATGGAAAACTGGTTATGTTTACACTTTCTTGTACGGATTACGGGGTTATGACAAATCTACGTCAGAATATTTAACGTAATACGGTACAAATTTAAGTAGGCATATAGTGCATCCTTTCTCGAAGCTCTCTTATCTACTACGAGATCATAAGCACGCTTGTAGCGATCTCTAATACATGGCGCTCGCGCACTAAAGAGAGCGATATGACGTCATAGTGGATAAGAGAGCTTCGAGATATGATACTATAAATCTGTGTTTCGAGGATGACTCAGTAGTATATGAGGAGTCAGCTATATAAAGAGTAGATTCTCCATTAATGAAAATCAGTTATATGACTTATTAATATACATATCGTGTCTATACTAAAGGGAAGTCATATATGACAATGCTTTTGTGCCTATGAAGGAAAAGTGACGAGTATAGCTCGTGTCTGTTGGAAGAAGTGATATAATATACATATTCGACAAAATTACTTGTGAAACTATCTTCTCCCCCATCCTACGCCATCTTCACTTGTCTCGTGTCGGGAAGCGTGAAAGTAATTAGCCTTGCTGTGATCATCATACGTTCCACTTGCCTCTACTCGCCAAAGGTTGGCACCGAATCACAATGAAAATGCTTCCATACCAAGTGATTAGCGATATATTGACGATATAATACACGACCCGAGAGAATCAATATAAACGGAGTCTCAGCTAAAACGTCAGTGAAGACGGATTTCGGTAGAAATGTCTCCTACCTACTGGACATGAGCTGGGACCATTATGGTAGAATACAATAATATTACGATTGACGCCTTGTAAATCCCGACTGGCTTAACCGTCTAAGTGATGGAAGCCGCTGGAGTTGCACTATAAAATGAAGACGATGTTGTTCGACGGTCAATGACGGCGAAGAAGCTTAAAGTAGCGAGATCATATTTGCATTAACAATGACATCATTTATACTTTTGTTTTTATTTTATTGTATTTTTTTTCTCTCTCTGCATTATGTTACTAACTAGGCAAAACACGTACACATATCTACACATGTGTTTTACCTGATTCCGTATCGTATCACCAATAACAACACTAAGAGTTCTGAGATATATGTATACTATGACCTGCTTTTTCCCCTCGGAACACCATTCTATTTTAAAAACACTGGGAGGGAATCCGCGCAAAACTGACGTAAGTGTTATAATGGTGCCCACGATTGTCGGATGGTATAGATGTAATTAATTAGGAAAAATAATACCTCGTAAAATAATAGTTGTATCAGAATATGTAACAACACTGTTAGTGACCTTTGACCTATTCAAAGATGATCTTGCCACTTTAAAGGCATACTATCACAGATATTTATGGTGTTTTTTTTAACTAGTTCTTAGCCACAACTGCAAAGAGCATTCACTTGACATGTCTAAAATCATGTTTGTACTTCCAAAATCCTTTCCATCGCGGTATGCTAGACAAAATATCACTGCACCTCCACGATAATGTGAATCGAATGGTATGTTTTACTAGCAGTATTCAATCTGTATGCCCCTACTTTACTTTCCTCATTATCTGCATACAGAGGGGCATAAGTGGTGTACGCTTTCCTGGAATTCAAAGTGGTAGGACTCGAATTCTTAGAATTCCTTCACAAATCAACTGATGCTTCGAAGACAAGATAATTAGTAGTCCGTCGCACTAATTATTATAA
>JAUTBQ010193652.1:0-10166 GCA_032361185.1 Lepetodrilus ovalis | reverse complement strand
ATTTATTTGGATACCCAATTAGAGTGAATGCAGTGGGTATTGTACCCAATTCACAAAAGCTTATCTAGAGCTCTGGTAGGATTTTTTTACACAAATCCCCATGTCAAGTTTAAGCTTGCAACATGAACTTGTGCTGCTAAGTGTTTTATGATCTGGTGGAGGGGAGGAGGGGGTGGAGCCTGGATATCATTTCTTGTATTCTTGGTATTGTAACCACTAAGAGACCATAGTGCTCTAGTAAATGCCCTGTCGCCATGTATCGTAGATCGCTACGAGAGTGCTTATAGTGTCTCATTGTAGATATGAGAGCTTTGAGAAATGATGTCCTGATGTGTGTATCTTGTTATAAGACTGGGTACTGGTTCCATTCCACAGAATGGTCATAGAGCTATGAGAGTAATAGCTCGCTGCTAGGCATCGTTAGGAACTGCACTCTTGTTATGTCTTGTAGTGTTGTGATGGTTTTGTGGAACGGGAAGCGATTCATTAACAGTCTTCATGCTGGATGAATATGTGGAGGTGTTTTTGTTTCATTGGAAATCGTGTAATTCAAGGCAGATGTGATGATTGTTATGTGTTGGATTCCCCAACAAGATTCTTGACTGAGGACAAACACTCTGATATGCCTCGACTTTGACACTTTTCCTAGAATGCTGCGTCACATATGGGTGAAAGATTCCTGCTGTGACGTAAAACAATTATTCACTCATGACGTTTACATACTAGATTTTTCATTTTGCTAGATTTTAATTTTCTGACTTCACGTTTTACTCGATTTATCTATGTTTATAATTTTGATGGAATTTCTGTGGACTTTGTTGACGTGTCTGTGTGTGTACAGATACGAGAGATTGACGATGATGACTGGGGAGAGGATGTGTCGGAGGAGGCCATCAAGAAGCGGATGGAGGAGCTGACCAACGCTGCCAAGGGGCTGGCTTTCACTGACGACCTGGAGAAGACCTCCAAGGAGAGGGTGGACATGCTCTACAAGTACATCAAGGTACGCCAGGGTTGGCCTGATGTTAATGCTGGTTAAATCTGTCGTATGCATGCGTTCCCATAGATACCTGTAACATTGCAGGTTTTCAAATGATGCCAGGATCCTCCTTTAATATTCAAACACAGCCTGTGGTTTAGGTACTTTGTCATCAAGTTGTTTTGTCCATCTACAAATATTGCAGTGCAATATAACATTGACGAGGTTGAAAGTTTTGAAACGTTTGTGTGTGTCCGTTAACGTTGGTGTTTCCTTGATGATGGCAGGAGCGCCGTGACAGCGGCAAGCTGAAGAGCTGTATGAAGGAGATCGTGTCGGAGGCGGAGAGGCTGGAGGTCAAGGACAAAACCACCATGGTGCTGGTGGAGCTGCTCCTGGACGTCAAGATCATGGCGCAGATCAAAGACTACGAGAAGATCTTCTATGTGGTATGTAGTATCATCCTCTGTCTGTCGCTACAGCCAGTGCTTGAAGGTTTACTCCAACATACAGCATTATGGGCGTTGCGCGTTTCCTCCTGCCCTGAAATGACAACATGTCATGTATGTGAAAGAATCTTGAAAGCGTCTACAAAATACATGTAAATTTATCATTATGATGCAATCCTATAACAATTCTTCTGTGCTGTAGTAGAGTTCTCTATACAACATTGATAATAAATTGCTGAAGTGACAGATTTATGTCGCTGATCACTACCACAATATTCCAATTTGCAAGCATTGCGTCCCAAACTATCAGTGTTGTGCATCTGAATTTTTTTCCGTCCAGCAAGAGGTATATTGTGAAGCTCTCATAAAATCTAGAAGTAATGTAGTTTGTCAATAAATGGAGAAATACAATAATTTGCAGAGACATTGTACTCTATATAATCATCCTCAGTAACTCCAGTTAGTGAATAGGTAAATGTTTCTTATCCTCGGCATGCAGGCTTAGGTGATGAGTTATTTTGTGTTGGATTCCCCATCAGGAGTCTTGACTGAGAACAAACACTCTGATATGCCTGATTATAGAATTTATTAAATGTTTTCTCGATCAAACATTACTTCTTTATTGTATATTTTCTCTTTATGGCTCATCCTTCCTCTTCGTCGCAAATGGACGAGAGATTTCTGCAGCGACGTTAAACTCCATAATAATTGACTTCCTTCCCCTGGCCATGTCCACCAGCACCATGCCATGTCCTCACGCTGCTGTTGTCTCCCATAGTTCTGTCCTCACGCTGCTGTTGTCTCCCATAGTTCTGCCGCGAGAACCAGAAGGCACAGAAGTACTTGCTGTCTGGCCTGGAGCATCTGGTGGGCAACGTCCACAAGGAGCTTCTGATGCCGAAAGTGCCGCACATCCTGAAGGCTCTGTACGACGCCGACATCCTGGAGGAGGAGGTGCTCATAGAGTGGGGCAATAAGGTGACCACCCTTTTAGAACTTGTAGTGGTGCGGCAATATGTGGACCACCCTTTTAGAACTTGTAGTGGTGGGGCAATAAGGTGACCACCCTTTTAGAACTTGTAGTGGTGCGGCAATAAGGTGACCACCCTTTTAGAACTTGTAGTTGTGCGGCAATAAGGTGAACACCCTTTTAGGACTTGTAGTGGTGCGGCAATAAGGTGACCACCCTTTTAGAACTTGTAGTGGTGCGGCAATAAGGTGACCACCCTTTTAGAACTTGTAGTGGTGCGGCAATAAGGTGATTGCAAACTGCGGTAAATATGTCTGTTAACAGCTGGTTATTTAGATTATTTCTTCTAATCTATGCTGTGATGTAATGACTACAAATACGATAACAAATGAATCTGAAGTTGTCAATATTTTTCTTAATAAAGTGCGTCCAGGAGGACGCGTAGGAGAATATTTGTGCGTCCAAACTAGCATTTTGTGCGTATCTGATGCAGGATTGCGCGTCGGGTAAAACCCTGAGGGTCAATAAGGTGATGAGGCTTTCCTCTTCATCCAAGCTGGAGAGAACTGTGAATGATGATATTGTATTGAAGCTACTTGTTACTCGATCAATACAGTCAGTATCCAATCAAATTTCAATAGCAAATGGTAGAATTGTTGAGGATTTTTCTATGTACCTTGTGAAAAAAAAACTGCTATATCTTGTTTGTGTCTGTGTAGAGTATTCAGTATGTGGGTCAAACTGACCTGTCGATTTTGCTCCTGCAGGTCTCCAAGAAGAAAGAGTCGAAGGTGGTAGCGAATGAGATCCGAGAGAAGGCGGCCCCGTTCATCACCTGGCTGCAGGAAGCTGAGGAGGAGAGTGAGGACAGCGATGCGGACGCAGATGTGCAGGTGAGACGATGAAACAAAGTTAACCTTTTTGGGGGGTCAGCTGTTGCTGTTAACATATGAGGCAGCTATTGCAGTTCACATTTGAGGCAACCTTAGAAATTCATATTTTGTAGCAGCTGTTGTAGTTTGTGGCAACTCTTGAAGTTAACTGTTATTGCTGCCACAAACATTTGAAGCAACCATAGATGCAGGCTAATGTTAATTTCGATTGCTATAATTGTCAAATTGTGATATTATCATGATAGTAATTCTCACTATCTCACTGAAATTACCTACGATAGTCTCCCCTAGTAAATATCCAACGTATGTGAATTTACTACAGACGCAGAAGACTCAACTGTATCTAATCTAAGCCCAGTTAATAATCAAGATTGCAGAGAATTTGTGGGTAATTTTGTCAAAGCTAAATACTGTGACCCTATTGAGGCATATTGACCCATGGGTAACTCAGAAAGTGAATAGCTGTTGCTCGTCAATATGAAAGTAATTGGCAGTGACATTTTCCCACCTCTGATGTGCCGATAGGAAGTTACAGTAACTTTCGTGGCAGCTTTTGCAATTCACATTTGAGGCAGTTATGAACACTAGTTTAAGCCTCAACACCAAACCCCATCTCCCGATTTTTCGCCTTTTAATGGTCGTGTATTGCATATTCTTGTCATTCTGTGCAGGTGGTGTATTCCAAGACCGGACAAGTTGGGCAAATCGAAACCCCAAAAGCAGAACCAGCTGGTGACATGGGAGATGGCGACCTTGACATTGATGATATCTAAATGCCTGCTGTTGTCGCTATCGGTATACACACTTCCCATGTTAGGCTGATTTTATTAGAGGTCAGCTGTATCGTTGTGGGAAAAATCCCACACAAAAAAAAAAGGAAGAAGATACTTAATTCTTGTGCACTCTTGTGCTTGTTCGTATGATTCCAAATTGAAATGGTTTATTCAATGACGTTCTGAATATCTTGATGTAATTTGTGATCTTTCCGAGCAGAAATCTTTCAAATTTGAAAGGATTCAAAATTTAACATGCACCCCCACCCCCTATTCAGTTTTTGGTATGTATTATTTTCCTATTGTAGATACTTTTTGATTGTTTTATGATAGGCATATCTCTTGGATGTTTTGGTTTCCTTGTATTGACTGACTATAGTCAACACTATTGGCATTCTATTGCAGGTGTTTTTCACTTGTTTCTTGTGGTAAACATGGTAAAAAGCTTTGTCCGCTGTTTGGTTTATGGTGTTTTAACTTGGTCCTGTATGATTTTAATGTAGTCATGTTGCAATGCCCACTATAGTAAAAGTGTCATAAATATATTTGCTTCAAATCAAACCTTGCAAACATGTCTAGATATTTTTGAGCAACTTCAAGGACAGTTGTTGACAATGGTGAAGTAATTACCCGAGTTGTATATTATTATATTTTTTTTTTCAAAATTGCCAAGCAGGTTTCCCATATCGTTAAAATGGTTACTTTTTGGGTACCATTATTGAAAATGTTAAGACTACCACAGTATGAACATTTTGAACAGGGTCCAGTTGCACGAAATACGTGTAGCACTACAATAGTTGTATGTTCAATATTGGAATTGTGTGGAACGAAGCTACTTGAACAAGACAGTGCCACAACTATTGTAATGCAGTGTTCAATCCAGGATGTACGATTTGCACAAGATGGCCCTTGTGCAAAATATTTCTTTCTGGGGTGAGAGTATTAGATTGCCTTTAGAATATCAACATCCAACTATCCAAAACAATGGTATCTTCTGATCCAATAGTTATGATTGAATACATGTGACTCGGTGCCAGTTTCAAATGGTTTTAATAGCATGTTTTTTTAACTTCTTGCAAAATGGCACTAGAATTGCTCTTTGTTAAACATCATTTTCCAAAATGAAGACAAATTAATTGACAATTGTATGATTGATTGTGATGTGTCGACTATCTCGTTAGTGACAATGTTTCTTTAAATAGCCATCTATTTTAACTTGCAAAGTGTATCCAAATATTTCAAAACTGGTCTGGTAGATGTTCACAATATGCCCTTCAGCCTTAGAACCCTCTAGATTAGTTTATTGCTTTGCGGACCAAGCTTCAGTGCGACATACTCTCACTCCCTCCATGAGAGCAGTGGGACCTCCCCTTCAACTGGTTCCTGGATTGAACACTAATGGCAGTTGTAAGTCCCGACAACTACTGTAGTCTCCAACAGCATTGTGCAACTGGACCCAACGTAAATCAATAATTCAATCAATATTAAAATGTATCTAACTAGATTTTCGTATTTAGAAAGATCCATTGAAATGACAGTTCTCCAACATGGTCTCCAGTCATGGCTCGAGTGCTCGATTGTTGTATATTTGTGCATGTTGCATTTATTGGCATTGCTAAATTTTGCAAATTTTACATGGTAAACAAATATATATTAAATTATTAATCTGACGTCACTTGTTGTCTCATTAAACGTTCCTTGTAATACATTTTTATTGACATTTTTGCAAGACTTGGCAGCCTGCTGGAAAATGTGCATTAGTTAAACACAAGGCCAAAGACAAGCTGGTGGTCTGGATGGAGAAGCCAAATGTAACCAGACTGTTGTGCTCAGTCATCGTTTACTCAGGCACTCTGCTGATCATGCACTACTTTATGTCGGGTAGAAATGGGCCTACCAAAGAAAACGGCCATCTAGTAATAAGGTATGGCAATTTTCTGACAAATCCAATGATTTATTTGTCCAGGGGTCGAAGTATTTGCCCCTGATGTGGCTTGGTCTTGCAGTCCACACACGGTAGGCTTCTCGTCCCACTGTATACTTAGCAAGAACCTGTCGAATTTGGTAATAGTAACTGAAAAGTGCATCAATCGGGTAAAATTTCACTTCATAACGTAGAATATGCAACATTTTACGCAAGTCTCGGAGGGCATCTCCTTTGTTTTGTTATAACACTTTCAGAGTCGGTTACCTAAATAGATTTGTTGATTAATTATTTAAATATTCGTCCTAAGAACAAAGAAAAGGTAGAGATAGTGCATGTATATATGCACGGAAATGAATCGTTACAAGATCTTACAGTTGTTTACGGTAATGCAAGAGTAACATTATTACTTTCATTCAAAAACGTTTTCCATTTTCTTTACTACAACCCGACCTCCCCAAAATAACTGCTTCATTTACAGAGATCGTAAACTGTCACACTTGTTGTTAACCTAGAAAAAATTACACGTACACTTGTACATTAATACAATACATGTCTTCCTTATCAATTAGCCACAACCATATGTGTCAATATCCACAATATTATTTTTCAACATTTGCAAATGCAGCATATTTAATTGCATTAATCCAGCAGTGTGTGTTAATACTTAAATAGTAGTGTACAATCCACAATATGGTTATTAAAAATTACAAATGCATGATATCTATTTGCAGTAAACCCAACATAACTAAATCAACACTGATATATCGGGTGGCCAAAAAACCCCGTCTGAACTTTAAGGGTTAATGAATTTGTAACACACTTCACAAGTGACAAATGTCATGTTATTAACATTCTGAAAGTTTCAAGTCCCTATGTCGCAAACTCTTTCTGCCGTCGGATAATTAAAAACAATAGTCAAAAATTGCAATGGCAGAACCATTTATTAAACAAGATATTTGGCCGAGTTTTACCTTGATGGACATTTTTTTTAATTTCCTCCAACATGGTGCAACTTCTCACACTAGTAGAACTATGCAAGCCTTATTGGATCAGTCAGTGGAAGAGTTCATAAAAAAAAAATGAGTGGTCTCCCCAACATCCAGTTCTTAACCCAGTAGATTATTCCATTTGGAATTTGTTGTTGGAGAAAATATACGAAGGACACACAGAGGTGTTTAATGACCATGAACTCAAAATGGGTCATTACTAGGACGAAATATCTCTTGGCGAGTTCAGTATTACTAATTCAAGTTGAAAAAGAAATACTTGAGCATATTTTTAAGCATGCTCTCCTGACAGCGATAGTACATCAGTACTATACGCTGTCACACTACGAGGGGTTTCGCGTGTTCAGCATTATGCAGAATTTTATTGGGTGGTTATGGTAATAACCTGCAATCTCCAAAACGGCCATATGTTCAATTTGGGAACTATCAATTAACGATTGATATCGTCTAAATTCCAAACAGTAGACCTTTTACTGTTTTAATCCTTTATTTCCTTAAAATATAAGTCAAGGTACCGTTTCCTACCAATCGATTTGGTACCGTTTTCGCCAATTATTCAATGTACGATTTTTGTCAATATCGTGAGCAGTTTTGGTCTTGCTGCTGTTTCTCGCCTGAAACATCTAATAACAATATGAGCCAATCAAATTCCTTATAATGTTGACACGCAAAACCCCTCGTAGTGTGACAGCGTAATTTTTAAGTAGATCGAGGCAATATTTCAGTAAATGCAAGGTAACTATGCAGCTTTTTGTACTCTGCCATTGCAGTTTTTGACTTCTGTTTTCAATTACCCGACTAAAAGTATGCGACATATAGACTTAAAGTTTTCAGAATATGTTAAGAAAATCATATTCGCCACTTGTGTGAAGTTTCATAGTAAGTAATATAATGGTTAATTTAAAATGTATTAACCGTGGTCTTGGTGAAAGATTCTAGAAAGCGACTATATAAACCCCATTACAAATTTTATTTTACCCAAATTCAAGGTAATTATGCAGCTTTTTCAACTCTGCCATTGCAATTTTTTTACTTAACCAATTTAGAAAAGCTGTAGGAGTTTCAGAATATGTTAATAACATCATATTTGTCACCTGTGTGAAGTTTCATAGTAATATCGTGGTTAGTTATAAATGTATTGACCCTTGAAGTTCGGTTCAAATTTTGTTTGCCATCTGATGTATATCTGAATATATTGGATAAAGAATACCATAACAATACAAGTACAGTGTAATCACGAAGACAGCCTATCTGATTATGGCATTTTCCAAGTTCCTATGGTACAACATCTGGATGGCCTAATAACAAGGACTGTCTTATGCTGATTTAAAACATATTGTCCATTTTCTTGCCTTGTGTGTGAGAAAATGCGATTGATAACAATATATTTAATACAAAATATATTGTTGGATAATTTCCAATAATGTCCAACCACAAATATGCACAATAGTTGCATGCCAAGTAACCCTTGTAATTCCTACCCTCAGTTTTGATCCATCTTCAGTTTTGTTTTTGCTTCTCTTCTCCGTTTAGTTTTTTTCAGCTAAACTCTCAGTGATGAACTCTGCAGGGTTCCAAGATGAATGATAGTCTAGTTTCAACCAATAGCACAGCGAAAGGTTAAACATAGTCAAAAACATCTCCATCGAACCCTCTGTTCATTCAAAACTTTGGTTTCCATCGGTACCAGGCTGTTGCATTGAAAACAGTTTGTCCAAATATGTCGTCAATAATGTCTGGAGGTTCTCTTGTAGTTGTGTGGCTGCAGACTTTTTAGATGTTCCCCAGGAGTTTGAGACAGTGTACATTGTGTACATAGATGAATGCCTAATAACAAGCACTGGCTTATGCCAATTTCAAACGTCTTGTCCATTTTCTTGCCTAATGTGTGTGAGAAAATGATTGATAATGATATATTTAATACAAAATATATTATCGGATAATTTCCAATGGGAATGGCTCTGTTCGTTCAAAACTTTGGTTTCCATAGGTACCACGCTGTTGCATTAAATACTGTTTGTCCAAATATGTCGTCTAGCAATATTACAGGTGTAGACGTCTTAATAACCTTATTGAATTCTTGAGGCAATCTCACTTTGTACACTTGTAATGTGTGTTGTAGTTTTCTAAGGACCAAGTAACCCAGTGTGGGTGAATCCTTTTTAGATGTTCCCCAGGACTTTGAGACAGTGTACAAGTACAATAATTACAAACAATAACCACAAAGTCAGCCTATCTGATTATGGCATTTTCAAAGTTGTACAGTATCCTCTTGAACAACTTATTTAGTTCCTATTGTATAACATCTGGTTGGCCTAATAACAAGCAGTGTCTTATGCCAATTTCAAACATATTGTCCATTTTCTAACTTAATTTGCGAGAAAATGTGATTTATAACGATATCAATTTCAGCTCTTCAGCATTGACTGTCCAGCCACAAATATGTACATCAGTTGCAGCTACCAAGTTTCCTTCTTTAATCTCTCGCACAAATTGTCTTGACAACTACTCCCCCTTGTAATTCCTACCCTCTGTTTTGATCCATCTTCCGTTTTGTTTTTGCTTCTCTTCTCCATTTTGTTTTTTCCAGCCAAACTCTCTCTGTGATGAACTCTGCAGTGTTCTAATATGAATGATAGTATAGTTTCAACAAATAACACAGTGAGAGTATCCAAGGTTAAACATGGTCAAAAAATGTCTCCATCGAACCCTCTCTGTTCATTCAAAACTTTGGTTTCCATCAGTACCAGGCTGTTGCATTGTAAATAGTCTGTCCAAATATGTCGTCTAACAATATGACAGGTGCAGACGTCTTGATAACCTCTTTGAATTCTTGAGGCGATCTCACTTTGTACACTTGTAACGTGTGTTGTAGTTTTCTAAGGACCAAGTAACCCAGTGTGGACTTCCCCATGTCTGGAGGTCCTCTTGTAGTTGTGTGACTGCAGCCTTTTTAGATGTTCCCCAGGACTTTGAGACGGTGTACATTGTGTACATAGATGAATGTTGGTCTGCTCTGTAAACATTAATTATATTGATGAATTTCAAAACTTCATTAAACTGGGGTGGGATGTAGCGCAGTGGTAGAACATTGGACTTCGGAGCAAAAGGTACTGAGTTCAAATCCCGCCCCACGGGGGCCCGGCTTCAATTTCGCAGAAGTTACAT
>JAUTBQ010193641.1:0-10167 GCA_032361185.1 Lepetodrilus ovalis | reverse complement strand
CTTTTCTTAACCACCTCAGGGGTGGGTGGTAGCGCAGTGGTAGACTGTTTGGACTTCGAAGCCAAAGGTCCCAAGTTCTAATCCCGCCCCGAGGGGCTCTGCATCAACATTCGTGGAATTTACCTTCTGACACGATATTGATAGGATGCACTGTATGTAGAGTGGCAATACAGATATCATACTTGGGTCTGTCAGTACCAGCCAGCGCTCATAGGTTTACTGCAACATTCAGCACTACGGATGTTGCGGGTTTCATCCTGCCCTAAACTCACAAGTCATGATAGTGAAAGATTCTAGAAAGCGACTGTAAACCCCATTAAAATATTTAAATTAAATAACCACCTCGTGCATTTAGTTTTTTTGGCAAGTTTTTAGCAGGCATGGTCCACAAACGAGTTATCTGGATCTAGGTGTCTTCTACAAGTTGATTTTAAGATGAGATTAAGACTCGTTAGGTAGTTAGGTATAAATAATTATTAACTTTGAGTATCTGTGCAGTACATTATATACAATTTGATTGCAGTTATATAATGTTGCTATTGTATTCAACCCAACCAAACCCCGACATCCCAACCCAGGATTATTATGTGCATGGATATATGTGTGATGCTTGGTTTTCTTGTTCACAGACTCATCTTTTAGGTGCTCTTGGCAGTGATCGCAGTGTGCTGCTGTATGACATGAGAGGGTCTGCCCCACTCAGAAAAGTAAGTTAATATATCAAGTGCCAAGGTTTCACAAATTTTATAAATGTGTTATGATATAAAATGACCTGGGCCAGATTTTTCCCTTGTGCACCAGTGAATTACGATCTGTTACAATAACTAATATGTACTTATTAACCACCAAAATGGCAATGAATACTTTCCAACCAAACCAAATGAATTTTAATTATTTAGTAACTTATGCCATGAAACGTATCAAAACATATCTTAATCATATTCTACAATGTGTTATCTATCTGTTAGCACCAATATCGTGTTCATGTGTTTATTTGCTGAGGTATGCTAGTATGAACATGGTGGGTTTGTGCATTTCATGCAAATGTTGAATAAAGATGGCATAAAGTATGTCTTTTATTATAATAATACATAGCTACCTGCAACAAAAACTGATGCTGTTAGCTCATTTCCAGGTCCTTCTCAGAGAGGAACCCGGGTTTGCGCGTGTGTATTCTCTCCGACAAGGATATACTGTATGGTGTGGGACTCGCATTATCTATCTTTGGTATGCTCTACTTTACTTTCGAAATTCAGTGTCAAATTCAAAATCCATTGGAAACAACCAGGGTATACTTTCACGAAGCTCTCTTATCTACTAAGAGACTGGTAGTGCTCGCTTAGCAGTGTATAAGCTATCTCGTGAAAGGATACCCAGAAGTGCAAAGACTCTTAACGCTGGTATGTCAATACGGTGCCAAACCTGAATTTGAACACTGAGGCAACACACCTTGATCATCCTGCCAAAGCTAGGCGAGTGCGAGTACCAGTGAGCTACACAGTAAATACTATAGATGATGGAACTAAATCTTACTTCAATATTACAAAGTATTAATTACTTGCATTACTGTCTAAACATCTTTTCCCAGGTGATATTGAAAATGTGTTCTAACGCAATAGCATGGAACCCAATGGAGGCCTTTGTCTTTACTGTGGCTAATGAAGATTACAAGTAAGTTGTGGATAGACTATTCCTTTATTTTCAATCCCAGAATCTCAGTGTAATATTGTTTTCATTTTTTAAACTTGACCTGTCATTCACTATTGCATTATTCTTTAAACATTTTTATCCCTAAAAACCTCTAAAATATTTGCATATTGACTACTTCATAATTCACTACTTTTTCTATGAATATTTTCAGTTTGTATACATTTGATATGAGAAAACTGGATATGCCATTAAATTTCCACATGGATCACATATCGGCTGGTGAGTTGCATTGCTCTGTACCAATTATGTTGCTGACTTCTAATGTATACAGTCCATCCTTGTTATTTATCCACACTTCGGATATCTGGTTCCCTCGCTATCTGCACTGTTTTTATTTAGAACCATATATCAGTCTTCCAGTGTTAAATTCCTCAGACATCCGGAAATTCAATTTTCCACACTTTACCAGGAATGCAAGTCTGGATAAACAGGTTGAATAAAATGTCACAATTTAGACTGTCAACAAATTAAAAATAACTATTGACATTGAGAACATTATTAGAGGTCTATAATCCACTTGAAAGTGAGTCTTAATTATATCTAATTAACAGTAATTAAAATCCCTATGGTGTAATAATACGTCCTTCCTGTAACAAAATGTTTTTTCTTGTAAACTTCAACTGTAAAGCAATAATTCAATCAAATATTTTTTAAGAACATGAGATGTTATATAGCAAAACTTATTTTGCCTGCATTCCCTCGCAAGTACATTTCTACTAAGTATTTTATCATTCATGACCAAAAGTAAAATGTCTCTTGTTTGATAAACCTTGACATGAATGATAGCTTAATCTTGTGTGCGGCAAAGGAAAGTAACTTACATGTTTTCTTCAATGCGCATACGTGATCACATTATGCAGCTTTTTGTTTGGCTTCAGAAAGCACGTGATTAAAGGGTTCGAATTAGTAGTCTAATTACAGTAGTGTAGTATAGGATTTAGTGACTTGCATGCCATAGCAATAATATGAACAAGTTACAGACTCATGGGGTGAAATGTACATGTGTTGTCTATTTGACAGTGATGGATGTGGACTATTCACCCACGGGTCGGGAATTTGTCACTGCTGGCTACGACAAATGTGTGAGAATATTCTCTGTAGACCAGAGACATAGCAGGCAAGTTATAACACGGATGATCTCGTAATAGGTAGAGGACGAATATGAGTACTTCATCAGTGAGCACCCGAGCGAGACCTGTCTACAGTGATACAGTGTCCCCTCGATATAAGGCTGTTTGATACAGAGCAGATTCTGATATAAGTCGGGGTCAGATGTGGATCCCATTTTTATTTTTGTTATTTACCTGTACTATCCTATAAGGCTGGTACTATAAGGCGGGGGTATGTCATGGGACACCAAATTCAGCGTTATATTGAGGGGGCACTGTAATGTTCTCTTGAAAATGACACAGTAAATTTGAACCTGACATAAGTGTATACCAAACATTTGTCACTTTACTTAAAAATTAGGACAACTAATGTGGAAATATACAACAAAGTATTTACATTAATAATTCCAAATAATCATAAATTATTGTTAGCGTTATCAGCACTAAGTTCCAGTGATTCCGTGGTCATGGGTTCGAGACCCATGCAATGCACATATATTTACTAAATATTTTAAATGAAAGTACATGTAGTTCCAAATTCTTACACTTACACTATGCTTTATCTACCCTCAGCCAGTAGGCTTTATCTGACGTATAATGTTTCAAGAGTACTATCTAGTATTATATGGATTTGGGGGCAAATAGCCATGATTTTAAGTGTAATAATTGTTTCCAGGGAAGTCTACCACACAAAAAGAATGCAGCGAGTAAACACAGTGCGGTGGTCACTGGACAACAAATATATTTTATCGGCATCTGATGAAATGAACATCCGTGTGTGGAAGGCCAACGCATCAGAAAAGCTTGGAGTGGTATGTAACATTCTGTAATTAACCTTTTATGTTACTTGAGACATCTATACAGCGATAGAAATTAACACTAGTCCACTCGCCCGGGCCATTTCTCCCAATGTTAAAGGTATCCTAAGGACTAGTAGAAATTCATCTTCTGTTATTTGTATTACTATTCAAGCTAGTAAGTTTTAAAGTTAATTTTGATACCTGCAATATAAGAATTCTTTGTAAGATGTGAATTCAGATGTCAATGGTCCATGAGCCAAATTCTGTTGGAGCTTAAGATCCAGGTTGAACCAACACGGAACCAAACCATTAAGTTTCTTAGTATTTTATGATGGACATTAAGGCTGCTGTTTACTAATCCGGAAACTGTACTGGTAATATTTGACACTGCGAAAGTAATCATTCGAGGTCAAATAAATTATAGCAGCCAAACATTTCAGCAATTTTTTTTGTCAATTTAAGCCATTTTATTTTGTCAATTTAAGCCAATTTAAGCAATTTTTTTGGTCAAGTAATTATAAGCCAATTTCAGTCAAACTTGTCTCAAACTGATCAGAGAATTATCTTTCATATGGTAAATCACAAACTGCACCTCAAAATATGTACATTAATCTTCTATAGCTAAAACCAAGGGAGAGAACTGCATTCAACTACAATGAAAAGTTGAAAGAGAAGTTCGCCAAGCATCCACAGGTCCAGCGCATTTCCCGACACCGTCACGTGCCCAAGTTCATCTTCAATGGTATCAAGGAACTCAAAGTTACAAGGGCATCCAAGTTAAGGAAGTGAGTACATTAAAGTAGTGACAAATACAGTAGTACAAATAGCGGACGCTAAAACCAATCAAGTGATGAGTTTGATCAGTGACCAATTTCACAACATACTATGTGAAAAATAAGTGCGCTTTCAAAATAATAATGGTTAGTGATCCATTCATCTATTTCGCGTATTTATGCCACACATTGTGATTAATCCGATGCCTTGAGATCTTGAGCATTATTTTATTGATGCATTTTACTGTAATTCTCTGTAGCTAAAGGGTGCCCATATAGATAGCAAACTAGTAAACAGGGCATTTTAGCCACAGAACTTCAGCTAGCTTACAATACATTCTTTCTTTCTTTTTCATCATCCAGACAACAAAATCGACGAGCTCACAGCAAACCTGGAACAATACCCATAGTGAAAGAAAAAGTCAAACAACTTGTTGGAGAAATGGAGTGATTGAAGAAGTGAACTTCCCAAGGATGAATCTTACTGTAATGCTGTTTGCCAGTGTTAAGAGTGTTTTCTCACAATCATTCTTATTACAGCAATAAACAAGTTGATTATGAATAATAAAATGTCCAGGGCTACATTAAGTGCACTCCTGAGACGTGGAAGAATGTATTTATTGCAGTGAAGGATTGTTCAGGCAAGGACAAGTGTGTCTGAACGAAAAGCAATTGCATTCAAACGAGAGACCAGGCTCTGAGAGTATTCACTGGTTTATATTGTAGCTTCACAAGTTCTATCATGATAGTTTTATAACAGAAATTGTTACAAATGTGTGGAATATGTATAGGATAACATCCTAGCAACAGACGATTCGTAAAAAGAATGTCCGAGAATGTTCATACATTGGCTGTTATGAGGATGTTATCTGACTTCAAATACAGCACTCATTTCACGTGCGCTTCATGAACATGCTCGCTCTCCGGCTGTTCCATGCAATCTGTGTGAACATGTCGTGCAGCACGTGCTGTTGCTGGATAAATGTGACTGTTTCAAAAGACTTGATGAATTTTGGTTGACTTCTTGGTAGCCTACATAGCTCAGGTGGTAGAGCGTAGGTCTCATAGCTAGAAGTCTCGAGTTCAGTCCTGACTATAGTCAAGATATTTTTCAATATGTGATTGATGATACACTGCGGTTTGAAATACTACAAGTCCACACAATCTCAAATAATTGTACATTCTTAAATGATAATGAACAGAAAACTGTAGATTCGTGAGAAATAATAGACAGATTTCCAATGGACTGTATTTTAAGGTCAATGAAAGGCATGCTCAATTATTGATAAATATTGGACAGATCAGTTTATTTTATGTAGAGCACAATGCTATTAATTCTACTGCCGTGTTCTATGTTTCACTTATGTTGACCACTGCTGTAAAATATGACACTTCGAGTGTATTTAATAGCATTCCATGAGGAAATTAGTACAGTGTCCCCTCGATATAACAATGTTCGATACACAGCAGATTCAGAAATAAAGCGGCGCCAGATGTGGATCCCATTTTTATTTTTGTTATTTACCTGTACTATCGTATAAGGCGGGTACTATAAGGCGGGGGGTATGTCATGGACCCCAACTTCAGCACTATATCGAGGAGACACTGTACATTATTATTATATCAGGGATCGCAATTAACACTCGTCCCCTCGCCCAAGCCATTTCTCCCAATGCTAATGGTATCCTAAGGGCGAGTAGAAATTCATAACAATTGTTATTTGTATTACTATTCGGGTGAGTAAGTTTTCAAGTCAGTTTCTATCCCTGTTATATTAATGTATATGGACCAGTATTCCTTGAATGCAATAAAGAATTGAACACTGAATCTGATCAAGAATATCATAACCATTATAGAGGAAATGTACGTTGAACTATACAAAAATATGAAAAATAAAATCACATACAGTGTTGCCTCAAAACAGGAAAGTTTGAATCCAATTGAAACAGCAATAATCAATGTCGCTTGTTGTTGCTTCAGATCCACAACGACGATGGCGTGTGGGTGCGGCTGACACCTGACTCCACCAAGGAGTGGTGTGCGAGTAACTACGGCGAAGGCTGGTGTCTACAGTACAACCAACACCTGGGCAAGACACTGTTAGTACCCATTGAGGAGCCGAAGTCTATCCTGGACGAGAGGGTCAAGGACGCCATCCAGCGGAAGATTCCCGAGTACGTCCGCGACATCCTGCCCAGCAGACCGCTCAGAGGTGAGGCCCGATATTTTACGTGTGCTTCTGTTTGAATCTTGAAAGAATCTTGAAAGTAGCTCTAAACTCCAATGAAAAGGAAAATTGGATAAAAAAAAAGTGAGGCTAATTATTTCATGTGTGCTTTTTTTGTGAATGTAATGTGTTCAGCAGGGAAAAGAATCTTGAAAGTAGCTCTAAAGTCTAGTGAAAAAGAAAATTGTATTATAAAAAGAGAAACCAAAGGTGAGGCTACATATGTTATGTGTGCTTCTTTTTGTGAATGTAATGTGTCCAGCGGTGAAAAGAATCTTGAAAGTAGCTCTAAACTCTAGTGAAAAAGAAAGTTGTATTATAAAAAGAGAAACCAAAAGTGAGGCTAGATATCTTATGTGTGCTTCTTTTTGTGAATGTAATATGTTCAGCAGTGAAAAGAATCGTAACAGAAACTCTAATGAAAAAAATAATTGTAACAAAAGAGAAAAAAAGTGAGGCCAGGTATTTTATGTGTGCTACGAGACCATAAACACTTTCGTACCTATCGCCTAAAACCAGCGACGTAAAGCAGTAATTCAATCCAATCCAAAAAACATAGCTATCACTTTTACATGTTGATTGACACTTCAAGTTTGCGCACATTCTTCACTTGTTTCCTTTAGGTCCAGGCGTGTACAAGGTGATTAAGTGCGGCTCGTTCGGACACAACATTCGCAGTCGGCCCAACCTCAGGGCCACTCCCATTGGCATGCTCAGGATGGGGAAGAGAGTGACAGTTATCGAAGATGTGAGTCCACTATTATGATATATAGATGAAAAATTTATTAACAATTTACAATGCAAATTAATTGTGTACATTTATCATGAGAATATATGCACACTTATCACAAATTATTCAAATTTATTCCAATTGATTGTAGAAAATTTAGAAAATATCCGGCTATAAACTGATAAGTCATGATATGAGTGAAATAATCTTGAAATCGCCATTAACCCTCTCCCTGCTGGATTATCCACAAACACAGCTCTTTAGGGCATCTCCGGTTGCCTGCAGCATAGAGAGGATTAAATGAACGTTTATTTTGGAATGTCGCAGATGACGAACGTCGACGGCATCTGGGTGAGACTAGATGTAGAGAGCACAGAGCAGTACTGCAACAACAGCGACACCGAGGCGTGGTCTCTTGCTGACGGCAAGGACGGCAACATCTTCCTGAAGCACGAGTCGGAGATGGGTTCGGGCAAAGACCCGTTCTCCTTCAGCACACTGCCCACGCAGTCTCCTCGCGGCTTCGACTTCTCTGCCGCCCACTTCCACTCCACCAGTCTCCCCAGCTTCAGCATGAAGAGCGACTTCACGCTAGGTGAGAACATGATCCTTAGGGCCGACTTCACACTAGGTGAGAACATGATCCTTAGGGCCGACTTCATGCTAGGTGAGAACCTGATCCTTAGGGCAAACTTCACGCTAGGTGAGAAATGATGATCCTTAGGGCAAACTTCACGCTAGGTGAGAACATGATCCTTAGGGCAAACTTCACGTTAGGTGAGAACATGATCCTTAGGGCCAACTTCATGCTAGGTGAGAACATGATCTTTAGGGCCGACTTCACGCTAGGTGAGAACATGATCCTTAGGGCCGACTTCACGCTAGGTGAGAACATGATGATCCTTAGGCCGACATGTTTACTGGGTCTGACTTCATGCTATGTGAGAACATGACCTATATGGTGGACTTCATGCCAGGTGAGAACATGATCCGTAGAGCTAACTACAACCATGGTGGAAACATGACCCCTCAGTTTTGACTTCACATTAAGTGAGAACACCATCCCTAGGCCTGACACGATTACTAGATATGTCTTCACGCTAGGTGTGAATATGAAACTCGATCTGACTTCACTTTAGGTGGGAACATTATCCATATATGAAACTGCTAATTAAGAAAATATAAAGGAAACTAGCATGTGCATAGATATATATGTTCTTGTTTGTGATGTCAGTTTCACTGCGAAACATTAGAAACTGCTAATTAAGACAAATTAAAAGAAACTAACGTGTATATTATTCCTTGATTGTGATGTCAGTTTCACTACTAAAATTTCAGCGGAATTTCTCCACCAAATGCAATTACAAGGAGGTATGATACCACTGTGTGCTATACTAGTTAGATGGTCGTCACCTTTCATTGCCATCATCGCCATCCTTATCGACTTCATTATCACCATCTAACTTTTCATTAATAAAGTTCACTCTACATTTGCGTTGAGGAACATAACAGCATGAATATGCTTTTAACCACCTCTCTGCTAGGGTTCACCAGTCTGTTAGGCATTTCTTGTCGTCGGCAGCAGGATGAACGTTAAAACTTTGTAACGATCACAGTATATATTCGTTTTGCTTTTTCACATCTTTTGTTTTGCGGGATTGACACTCGTACATGAGCGAACAGTGAAGTTTTTGTGAGCGTTCCTGACGAACATGACGTTGATTACACCGACCTGTTGTCACATGATGTTACATTTTTTACTTTGAGATCGACATAGTGTCACGTGATTCTGACTTGTCCCAGGGAGCATATAGCATATGGTTGAAATATTTCTGCTGCAAACGTAAAGCACTAATTAAATTAAATCCAGGGAACTTGCTCTGAATAGATATATAAATAGCTGATGAGCAACAGCATTGAAATAATATTATATGTAATATTCTACTCTTCAAGTAAATGATTCCTAAGATGTATTAGGGCTAGTCAGGGCAAGTTAGAAAGGCACCAAAGGTTATATATGTTAAAAAATAAGTTGCCTGCACTGCAATTTCACTTGCCCCTGTATGTCGGGCATATGTTAGTCTAGAGCCCTTCAACACTAACCTTATTTGTGACATAATTTACGATAATTCTGGGGGTCATTTTGACCCCAAAATTTGTAAGTCTAGGGAAAAGTGCACGGACAAAAACATCAGGGTAGTACGAAGATTATTAAAATAAATTTTGAGTGCGACCTCATGCTCAAGATTTTGGTCACAGTTCCTCATGTTAAATTTGAGCTAGAGCATGGTTTTCGTACTCAAAACGTTACACAATCTCTGGGCCAGTCCATACTATATAAGTAGTTGAGAGCAGTGACAGTTTGCCGGTAGTGTGTCGAGGTGTGTGAGTTGTATCGGCCCTGTTTGTTTCCCCCAGGCTTTATCCCTAGGAGCACCACCACACCGTTTACGTTCGGGCATCCAGGTAACTGTATTGTCTGCCCTACTCCTTCGTCGTCTACGTCGTCATCGTCGTAGTGTCAGTGTGGACGCACCTTGTCGGCTTCTTGTCACCACTTACTTGTCGAACGTACACCTTGCCACTTCATTGCACCTTCTCGGGGCATGTAGGTTCGCTGTCAGTAAAATGCCGCACCCATCCCTTTTCTGTTTGATTACATGCGTATATTCCAATGTTGTTGATTTAAGACACTTAGAATTTATCCTTGTTTGGAGTAATTAAAATCACTGATTTTTGGGATATAGGTATTACACCACCAAATACTTTCCCATAGGCCACAATGGTAGCGTTTGGATTGATGTAATCTTTAGGAAGG
>JAUTBQ010193630.1:0-10167 GCA_032361185.1 Lepetodrilus ovalis | reverse complement strand
TTATTTATTTATTTATTTATTTATTTATTTATTTATTTATTTATTTATTTATTTATTTATTTATTTATTTATTTGTTGTATTTATTTATGTATTTATTCATTCATGCATTCATTCAAACATTCATTCATTCATTTACACGATCCATCAATACATGCAAATGTGACCTGCATGATTAGCAGCATGGACACACTTCACAGTTCTTTCTTTCAATTTTTCATTCATTCACCAAATGTATCAAAATAATAATCTATCATACAAAGCAGTAATCAGTTTCTAACCTACATGGTTAAGTTCATGGTATGTTACAACATTACACCTTTCTTCCAGCCATCTCCCCAGCCAGTAGCAGAGCAGGCTAGCCCGGAGCCCACCACACGTCCCGCCCTACCCTCCAAGCCCGCCGTGGGCCAGTCCGCTCAGCCCATCGTCCAGCCCATGCCCATCCAGGGCCAGTCCGCCGCCCAGCCTGTGCTGCAGCAAGGAATGCTGGGACATCAGCAGCTGCCCACCGCTCAACCAGCATTTGTACAGAGTACGTCCTGTTTGTCGTTTTTAGGGAGGCATATTTGTTGTACGTTTTTTTTTTATACTGATGGTAAAATTTTAAGCAACACTGGTATATTTTGGCAGATGAATAACTTAAAGTGTAGGATTTCTTGGAATAAGGTAATTTTGAATATACATTAACTTATTTATATATTTAGTTAATTATTTATTTATTTTATTATTTTTAATGTTTTACATTTATTTTTTACAATTGTTATTTTTGTTACATTTTTAAAAACATTTGTAAAACATATTTTATTTTAAACATTGATTTTGAGATTTGTGATATTTTAATACTAGACGTAGATTATAAGGGACTGGATTGCCAACTCGTTTTCTTGTCAGAATGCTGCGACAAATGAGATCAGAACAGTCGGTTTCCGTTCGAACTTTGCACTTTGGCAATGCCCGACGCTGATTGGGATGTTGATCTTCAATAACTGTTTATGGATACAGTATGCGTGCACACTATTTTCTTACTATAACATCCCAATACAAGGTCTCTAACCAAGATTAAAATACAGCTTCGCTAATGTATCTGGGGAAAATGGTAAACGGCAGATGCGACGTCATACTCATTGTGACACATCCATAGGACTGTGACGTTGTAACGGTTTACCCTTTAGAAGAGCAGAAAACTGGTGCGAGAAAGATGCGCACTGCTAAGTCACCACATGAAAATAAGTAGGAGTCGGTTATCCAGTCCCTTATAATTTTTGTACTAGACTAATATTTTTCTGTCACAGATTTGCTTCCACCAGCTCAGCAACTGGCAGTCTTCCAGCCAAACAACATTCTCCAGCAACAACAACTAGCAGCCTTGCAACAACAACAAAATCTGTCGGTGAGTACTACATAGTAACCAAGCTCAGATTCAATAACAATTGTGTGCAATTTTATATTGCACCAAGCCCATGTTCGAAAGCATGCTCATACTGCTACATTATTATCCCAGTCAGTGGAGCCGTGCAAGCTCAGCTTCCTGGTGAGGATGAAAGGTAACTTTATTCTTGAAATCGACCAGCAGACCATAAGACTGTACACTTGTTGTTTCATTGATTTTTCTTTTTTTGAAATTGACCAGCAGACCATAAGACTGTACACTTATGGTTTCATTGATTTTTCTTTTTTTGTTGCCACGTTTTTAAAAAATTTCATTTAGAATGTTATATAGAATATGAAATTTCATCAAAATCTTTTTTTTTTTAAATCAGTAATGAGAAACAATATTGTACAAATGTAACTATTTGACGATGTGTTAATGTTGTTCTATGTTCTATATTCTATGTTCTATGTTCTATCTATGTTCTATGTTCTATGTTCTATGTTCTACTGCAGGCCTTCCAACAGTATGGTGGCGCTCAGCAGCCAGGGATGGTTCCCCCCTACCAAGGTATGATAACAACTTGTAGACTTATCTTCAGTTCCTTACTTCGGGGATGTGAGGTTACTTTGTTTTGTAATAATCTCCCGACACATTTTCACGGCAAACTTGGCATCACAGAATTCCATATCCTTTCTGTCTATTCTATGTAGGACATCCACATTTTATTTATCGCTTTTTGTCTCGCCCATATATCTATCTTAGTCATATTACTCTCTCTCTCTCACCCATATCTCTATTTCATCTTTATAGCTCTCCCTGTTTCCCCCTATGTCTTGTCATCATGGCAAATGGGTAAAAGATTCCTGCCATGACATTAAACTCGATAATCACTCACTCACCCTATATCTTTGCAACTCTCACCTTTGTATATCTCTCTATCGTTCTTGCATCTTAGTCCTATGTCTCAGTCCTATATCTCAGACATATATCTCAGCAAACTCTACATTATATTCCTATTATTCATAAATGCAAGTATGAATCTTCTACATTTAACATTGTTTCCATTAATTTCTTATTGCTCTTTAAGAATCCAATCTAAATTTGCAATAAATATCTGAGCTACCATGAAAAACCTTGGTCACATTGCACACCATATATTATATACCCTGACCCTTGACCTGATGGACATGCCCATGACCTGATGGCTATGACATTGACGAGCTGACCCCTGACCTGGCACCTATCAGCCTTGACCCTGACATCCTGACCTTGACCCCCTGACCTGCTGTTTTCCTCCCTCCCTGCTTGCCTGCACTGACTAATGTTTTCTCCTTCACATAGGGATGTTGTTTGCAGGACAGCCACCTGCTGCCCCCAGTGCCGCGCCCGCCCCCGCCCCCGCCCCCGCCGCGGCCGACAGCCTTGCCCCCGTCCTGCTGTCCGAGAACCGCCAACAGAACACCGAGGTCCGGATCTCCATCGGGAAGATCTCCGACAAACTGGACAGAGTCTTGGAAAAGGTGAGACAAGATTTTCATAGGTGTCGGAGCAACCAGTGCTCGCAAATAACCAAAATACCACGCTCTCAGAGGGTTACTGCAATATTAAGTGCTACAGGTGTTTCAGGCTGTCACTTGAAGTGATCGTCACGTATGGATGAAAAAATCCTGCTGGGACATAAAAAACAATAATTCACTCAATCATGTATGTCACTCATTAGCAATGTAATCTTCATCTTGCCTAAGTCACGTGACCTATCTCGACAGACAAGACTTGTACAGTCCCTTGCCTGCAAATGTCACATATTCCTGGCACAAAAATTTCAAACGCTATGTATCGGCAATACAGTACAATCGGAATCGCCCTAGCATGTTATAAGCTCCACCTATTATACAGAGGTACGTTCAAGATGCGCTACATTTCTCTACAAAGTGCTACAATAGCCGTTCAGCCAACACATGTAGTACTACGTAGTGCTACTTTTTACTTCGGCTTTTGAGCCCATAGCGTTTTGTAGGAAATAGTAGGAAACCTCAAAGCGTAACGTGAATGGACTGCACACACGCGCAAACCGATTTCCTGCTATTTTCCTACTAAATCATTCAGCCTGCCACTACTTTTAGAAAAGTAGTGTAGAGAAATGTAGCATGTCCTGAACGCACCCCAAATGTTCAGGTGTTCTGAAGGTATCAGTTGTTGTGTAGATATCGTGTGGGAAACATCACCAGCTTAGGCTGCATTCGCCCAGATGTCTTTATCTGATTCTGAACCATAGCCTGATGCTGACTACCTCGACCTCTGCCCCGTCCACGACCTTGACCTTGGCGATGTTGATCCATGCCTGGTTCAAACTGTCGCTGGCCTTGCTGTTCACGTGGATTTTCCATTTGTTGACGAGGAATTTGTCGCTGTGGACGAAGATTCTCGTGATGTCCACTTCGTTGTTCTTTGAGGATTGGACGCAAACCTTCACTTCTGAAACAAAAGTGGACAAGACTCAGATGTTGTGCTTGACCATGCTTTTGTATTTATTTCCCTGTAATATCATATAAGGCGGGTACTATAATGTGGGGGGTATGTCATGGTCCCCAACTTCAGCGTTATATTGAGGGGACACTAGCTACATTGTGAGGCATTGCTGGTTAGTTGCCATGGTCACAAAACACTATACTAGAAATTGAAAGGGAATAGCTGACTAATACTGAAAGAAATTGACATGTGTGTGATAGAGAACTGTTGATCAAACGCTTGTAGCAGACATACCTGGAAATGCCTTCATCGGGATATGATCTGCAAAAGGTACAGCAATTTGATAAACAGATTGTTCAGTTGACATACTAACTGTAACTGACATTAGTAGACTCTTGAACAAGTTACAATATAGGCAATTCATACTAATAGATTAATTAAATTCCTGTTTAATTCCAACAATGCAGAGCTAGTAGACTAGGATACCAAAACCACTCACAAGTTAAATAACTGTATTTCTTGGTTGTGATGAACGTTTTCATACGAGAGAGAGGAAGATTACTGTTGTACCAATTTGAAAAACTATGAAAATAAAAGGGCTGTTTGTTTTGCTACTATTAAGGACTTGGCCCATAATACATTAGGGATGTTCGTTTAGCTACTGGCTGACATAACCCGGCAGCCCGCTTGACCCGAAAAAATGCACTTGATTTGCCCAACATTTGGAATATAAGTGATATCACTGCCGGTTGCTTGTCACTATCTCGAAAGCATCAAAGCGTTTTTCAGGTCACCGGGGGGTCAAGCGGGTTGCCGGGTTAGGTTATCCGGTAGTAAAACTAATTTATAATGGGCCAAGGCCTTTGTACTGAGCAAACGTATGTCTGCCAATCGTGGCTAGCATCAAGTATACAGAGTACAAAGAGAAGATGAGTAGTGATTGGTGGTGGCGACGGTCTGGAACTCACATCTCCATGTCTTGGACCTGGTAACTGTCGCCCTGGCCAGCATAATGTAGGCCACTCTGGAACAGACGGACAAACATTAACATGGACCAATACCGTATCTGCCCAATGTCTCATGAGAAGGACTAACAAGCTGCTGCTGGAGATAGCTGACGACGTCCTACAGATCATTGATCGCTTTGTTACTTAATGTTACTTTATGTCACCGAAAGATGTAGTAATGTCATGCTTAGAGCATGGACATAGTGCTTAATAAATGTGTTTTAATTGAATTATTGCTTTACGTCACAGCGTGAATAGAAGACTAAAAATATATGTAGACACTTACATATTTAGAGTTTGCAGGGATAAGTTATTTAGAGTTCGCAGGGATAAGTTGTTATTACTAGATATATGGCAAGTTAGCTGCAGTATTATTCCAATATAATGTCTACCTTGTATTTAATCAATAACAGTTCAGCTTCATATCACATAGAAGCCAATGAAGCATGTGCCTGTTGTAAATAGACAACAGACTAGAATCTTACCTGGTCCCTTCCCTGCATGTCAGATCCGCCATACATGTTTGCATCTGAAATGTAAATGAGTTGATCACTATTATCATACCTGTACATCTGATCTCAAGAACAGGAAGAAATATTCTCTAGTTACCTGTGTCACACAATGAGCTTGTTAGTAATTCTAGGTGTCAAAATGTTGAAGGGTAAACACTTCTTATTACTGGTGACAAAGAAGACTATTTAGTTTAGCTAATGGTTATCCTGTGCTCCACCTTACATTATGCACCACCTCAAGGTGCTAGCCCCACTGTGTGAACCCACCTTGTCTGTAAGCGTCTCTGCCGTCAAATCTGGCACCCTCTGTCCACGGCTCCTCCACCTCAGCATCATAGTCGTCTCTCTGATTCACCGCACCTCTGCCCCATTCCCGAGCCGATACAGGCCGCTTTTCGTCAAACTCTGACCTCTGACCCCTGTCGTAGCGACCACGGGCAGGAGACCTGGACGGGACTCTCTGCATTGCTGGCTGTCCTGGCCTGGCTGACCGCTGCTCCCAGGCATGTGGGTCTTGCTCAAGAGGAGGCATGTCTGGGTCGTATGTCCTACGATCCATGGCCTGTTGCTGCCGTTCTTGGACCAACCTTCCTCTTCTTTCAGCCTCCATCTGCTTCCTGCGTGCCAACTCCGCCTTCTCTTCCTCTCTCTGACGGCGCTCCATTTCTTCTTGCTTAGCTATTCTTTGTCTTCTCATTGCTTCCTGCTGTCTCAGCATTTCCTTCTTTTGTTCCATCTCCTGTCTCTCTAGCAGCAGCTGTTCTTCCCTCTCTGCTTGTCTCTTCATCTCTAGCTGTCTCTCTTGTCTTCTCTTCATTTCTTGTTTTCTTTCCATCTCTCTCCTTTCCATCTCTCTCCTCTCCATCTCTCTCCTTTCCATTTCTCTCCTCTCCATTTCTCTTCTCTCCATCTCTTTCCTCTCCATCTCTCTCCTCTCATTTTCTTTTTGTCTTTCCATCTCTAACCGTCTCTTAATTTTTTGTTCTCTTTCCATCTCTCTTCTTTCCATCTCTATTCTTTCCATATCTCTCCTCTCAATCTCCTCCAGTCTTTCCATCTCCAATCGTTCAATCTCCTGTCTTCTCTCCATTTCCTGTCTTCTCTCCATTTCCTGTCTTCTCTCCATCTCTAGACGTCTCTGCATCTCCTCCATCTTCATCCTCTCCATCTGCTGTGGGTTCATCATGTTCATGTTCATGCCAGGCCTAGGCTCCATCATGCCAGGCCTAGGCTCCATCATGCCAGGCCTAGGCTCCATCATGCCAGGCCTAGGCTCCATCATGCCTGCCTGAGCAAGGGCCATCGCCTCCTGGATTTGCTGTCAGAATAATACAAAATGATCGTACATGTGACCTCAACATCAACAACAAGCCTTCAGGGCTCTAGACTAACATATCCCCAATGTACAGGAGCAAGTTAAATTGCACTGTGTGCAACCTATTTTTTAACCTAGGGTGCCCTTGGTGCCATTGCAACTCAAAAGTAACTCAAAATGTTAGTATGGATACCTGGCCTTACAATACGATCTCTACTGGTCCACATGGGGAATAGTTATTGCTATAGCCTCAAGAGTTACGGCTTGCTTGCACTAACATGTTATATCAGAGTTGTGGCAATATTCATGAGTAAACACAGAGGTGTTGACACGGTACTGACCTGCTGCCTCCGCCTGGCCATCTGTTCCTGGAGCATGTTCCGGCGCATATTGGCTTGTGCCAGTCGGTTCTGGTCCTGTCCTGCTCGGTTCTGAAAGAGAATCTGACGACTGCGGTCACGTATCTTCCTGGCCTGTTCCTGTCGGATACTGATCTTGGCATCCAACTTCCGTCCCGAGCGGTCCACTGTGCCCCGGTCCTCCCTGTAGGGACGGTCCTCCCTGGGTGCCAAGCCACGAGGAGGGCCACCCATGGAGAACGTGCTGGGTTTCCCTGGAAATATGATGCACGGTATGCGGTTTGAGAAGAGGCTTACCAAAAAGTCCATGTTTAATCACATCACATTGGATCAAAGGATAGATATCCTAGGGTAATACCATCGGATTCATTTACAACGAAATTCTACAAATCAGTCAACATGAAAACGACCGTGCAAGATATGATGCTGTCTCAGATACATATTTATCCTTCAAATTAGTGAGGTCAGCGTGACACAGACCACTGTATTGGACATACTGACCATTCCCGCCAATGATATCCAATGTGCACTGGCCGATGCGCACACGTGCATAGAGCCGCTTCAAGCAAATGGCCATATCAGCGCTGGCACATGTCAGAGTTGCCGAGCTGAAATAGTCGGAATTGTTGTATAAAAAAGTCTGAATTTACCAGTGCTAAAGTGATATAAAAATCTTTCGAACTAAATCTATTGTAAACATACTCCCAGAATATTTCTCTCTCTCTCTCTCTCTCTCTCTCTCTCTCTCTCACACACACACACACAAACACAGTCATGCTGATGAGTATGTTGTATCATATCATAATTATCGTGATTCATCGGCCACATTCAAAAGAACTTCCAATATCTTCATTACGCTTCAAAGCCTTCACTCAGTGTACAGTCCGTGATCAAGGGTAGGACATAATCCTGTTCATGACAACACAATTTATTATAATATGTACAAGACTATCCAACCAAACCATGTGTAAAATACGCAAACTGCAGTTTCACTAATTCAGTGGTTTGGGATGGAAGAAGCACAGCAAACTGCTACAGCATGATCCACAAGTCATGACTGCTCTCAATGCTTCTCGGTGTGGCATTAGAACCACTTTCAAGATTATTTCACTTATATCATAGCCTAGGAGCAAACCTACATCTCCGGTAGCACACAGCATTGCAGTAAACCTGCAAACTCCAGCTAGTTCTAATGAACCAAGGATGATGAGGCATCCTTATCATTACTGCGGCTGAATGGTAACTTCCACAGACGTGGACGAAGTGTCCCAGGCCAGGGTCAAACTGGGAATCTATGTTCCGGTCGGACGATCTTCCTGTAAGTGTTGCTTCAATGGATATAGGGATGGGAGTGGGTGGAAGAAAGGCAAGTCTGGCAGGATTCTTGGTTCATTATTCAGCTTTTATCAAAGAGTAACTACCGTATATCAATGTCATGTAATCATTTTCACCAGCAGATTTCATATTAGTGCATCACTTTCATATTTGAGAATTCCAAAGGTATTGTTGCAATGGTATTAAGCTCAAAGTACCATAATCACCTATAGTTATATACTACTCAACTTTTGATAGGCAGACTTCCAGACAGTGTTAGAAACTTTAGAGTTATGGCCACTGGCCAACCGGGCCAGTAACTTTTGATTTCTACTGGCCCTGTTCAAAATCAGCTGGCCCAGACGGACCTTCAAGTTTACAAAACTGCTGGCCCGAAGTTACTCACTGGCCTCGGGCCTCCGGACCAGCGGTAATTTCGAACACTGCCAAGAAACCATAGCAAAATCGTAAGTGCATCATGTATTAGAGATCGCTATGGGAGTGCTTATGGTCTTGTAGTGGATAAGAGAACTTCGAGAAATGATACCCAGAGGCCAATCAAGCATGGAAAAGGTTAGAGGGTTAACAGAATCTTACATTGTAGAAAACACAATACCCCACCCAATACTATTTACAGATAGACTACGATACAGATTGATATAATATATTATTCCTGTATTCAAAATAAAGTTAGTGAATATGGAGTTTAACATCACTGTGGGAATCTTTCACCCATTTGCGACGATTCAAAATAATGATAAAGGAAATTAATTTGATTGAAATCCATATACTGAGATAATATGAATCTCAGGATCTCTTTCATCATGAACAGAACTTGCCTGATATGAAGTATTTTCCATATTTTGACTTGATATTCACAAGTGGTTCAACAGCTTCTCGCAACTCCTGAACACTTGAATCGACCAGATCTCCAGTCAAAACAACTATATCTGGAACATGTAATTTCCTTGTTATCAATGGAGCAATTCTAAGTACACCTACTACTACTGCTCATGGCATTAAATAAGAATGCCGAATTTGAGACATTTTCAAGATTATTTTGCTGATGAGGCAGCATCTATGTTTGACGTTTCTGAAGTTCAAGGAAAGATGCAGATTTTATATTTTCGGTTCCTCAGTCATGTATAATGTGTCGCCTTCCATGTAGACTGGTGTAATATTCACGTTTTAGGTTTCGGCCATCTGTTTTCTTTGGTAGGCCTGACAATGTGAGGTCACAATGGGATATCTTCAGCTGTTAGTCTCGAGTTAGTCGCAATGTACATACCATTTAACCAGCTTACAACACCAGATGGTATGTGAACATGGTGAATGGGTTATCTCATTGTTTTCTTTTAAAATGGTGATTAAAATAGAGCCACTTTCAAGATTCTTTCACTTATATCACAGCTTGTCAGTTTAGGGCAAGAGGAAATTAACCTGCAGAATCCGTAGTGGTGAATGTTGTAGTTAACATGCAAGAACAGGTTGGTTCAGAAAGACCAAGGATGATATATAACTGCATTGCCACAGTACAGACTGCGCATAACATTTGCGAATACCTGTGCCCCAAGGACAGGATTTGAACTCAGGGGTATGTTGCTCTGGTCCACAAGGAACCACTGCGCTAATACCTGCCCCATATCTTGTACAAGTTAGTGCCCTATTTACAATCCCTATTATCCATACTAAAGCACACGGGGGCCCGGCTTCAATTTCGCAGAAGTTACATTTCTGACGCGATATTGATAGGATGCACTGTCTGTTGAGTGGCACTACAGTTATCATCCTTGGTCTGTCAGTACCAGCCGGTGCTCG
>JAUTBQ010193619.1:0-10168 GCA_032361185.1 Lepetodrilus ovalis | reverse complement strand
ACACACACGCACACACACACACACACACACACACACACACACACGCACACACACACACACAAACACACACACTGTCATTCTCTCTCGGGGAAAAACTGACACACATATCGAACAAATGCTTTTGACCTTTATGTTAACGACGCCTCAAGACAAAAGCCTTGATTGATTCCCGATATCGATCAGTGAAAATAACAACAACATTTCCTAATCATGGGATACTTCAGGTGGGGCACACACACGAGGAGAACCCCTCGTAGATATAGCATGTCGATTCGATTTGCTTCCGCCAAGGAGCTCCAAATGTGAATTAATTTGACTGATTCTTACCCTCCAGCGGCAAACTGGTAACGAACTCTCCTCTGCTTATTGCTGTTCTCCACTGGAAAGCACTCATGACTCTATCCCGTGGTCCGGAAGTACTACTTTTAAGAGTCCCGACCAACCCCTGTGCGAATGTCGACTTTTGGAAACGTTTGGATAACCCCTGTCTGACTATTGTAAGTATCCAGAAAGTCATAGGCACGACTTAATCATATTACAGACAAGTAATTAAATACTTTGTACTTTGATGGTTTCGGATGGGTAGCGCGTTTGTGAGAATGATTTGCGATTGAGTTCGGGGTTTAGTATTCTTTAATGCGACCGCTTCCGTACGAATAACGCGAGTGCGGCTCTATGGTAAAGGTCGCCGTATCATTACGGAGATTTTTTACAACATGCATACCGACTGCAGAATAGGTTAATACTGATCAGTTTATTTCGATTCTACTCAAAATATCGCTCTCTCGCTCCCTCTATGTTCCTTTCCCTTCATTTCCCTAATTATGTATCTACATCCAACTCGAGATTCATTCAAAATCCGGTGACATAAAACTGGTCAAAATCGTATAAATGCGCAACGTAACCGTCGATTGCTGCATTATAAATCGCGCGATAGTGTTCACGAAATATGGTCTATACAAATATGTTCGTGGTTTACGTTCATTAGAATAACTTTATCAAATCCACAGTTCCATTTTCAAACCACGCCGTATCGATTTGTATCAAACATTACCTAATGATTAGCACGTATCTAAATGCTATATCTCTGATTAGGTGACACCAGTACGATGTCACCGGAAATACAACCCTGACAAGAATTACTGTCCAATATATGATGTTGCAAATATTTAACAAATATTAATATTGCATACAATGCCCTGATGTATCGTGTTCCTGGTAATTCATTCAATAACGCTACACGATATAACATATGGCAAAGGTGCTATTGTTATCAGGTCACCGTCAATTTATGTATCCTAGTTAACGTTTGTAGTACGTGTAAAGAAAATAGGTCACAATAAAACTGTCATTACGTATTATCAACGATCACAGATTTTACTTCGCAGCTGTTTCTCTAATCGGGAAATATTAATCAAGCTTCGATATTACGCTGAGTGGAACGCGCAGCGTTTAATAGCGGTATGAGAGAGGTAGACGTTCACCGGTTACCTCCCTTAACCAAATCACGCGCAATATTGAGACCTCTCGTGCGCCACGTAAAAATACGAGATCTATACGCTGATGAAAACGAGACTTCCGGTAGACAACACGATGTCTGGTCAGTCAATCTTTAAATGCCGTATAACATGCTTCAAGCTATTAATATCCCAACTTTATATGGAATTAGAGGCATATAAAGTCCGGATGGCAAATAGTAATTCAGGGACCGAGATTACGAAACTTTCTGAATACGATTTCATGCTCAAGCTCAAACTTTATATGGGAATTTATGAACAAAACTCTGAGTTGAGTATGAAATCGTACTCAGAAAAGTTTCGGAATCACGGGGCCAGAATATAAAACAATGATAAGTATGCTCCAAGTCTAACCTTCTTCACGTATATTGCCAAAGGGAATAAAAAGCCTGAGCGAGAGAAATTAATACTCGACACTCTTTCATGCAGCTCTCGTATGTATTAAATGCATACTATCACGGCTGGTTGACTACTTACGCTTAATGTGTCCACCCAAAAGTTGTTATTTACTGATGCTCTTATTCCCCAACACTCGATAGTTAACACGTTTCATATTTTATATGAATTAAGGTTACGAACCATTAATTAGCTTGTCTTTGACGATAGTCTTTCGTAGTATCACTTTAAAGTTATGTCACCTTGCGGTAATATAAATGAGGCAAAAGTAACTACCGCCATATTCAGGTTCTTATCACTGACAACGTCCAAAACGGTTTATTGATATGGAATGTTGCCTACTATAGAGCGGTGGAAATGTTTTTGGAAGTTAAAACATGATTTCATGCAAATCAAGTGAATGTACTTTGCATTTGTAGCCAAGACCTAGCCCCAAGCACCATACATATCTGTGATAGTGTGCCTTTACAGATGATAAGTACATGTATACCGGTCACTACGAGAGCATAATGGGATGTTAATGGATACGAGAGCTTCGTAAGGTGGTGGGGGGTGTCGGGGCGGGGGGAGAGCGTCGGTAATTTTACGTCAATATCCGGTTTCATGATGACGACGAGGACAGGAAATGATATAGAATCATTGAACGAGCCAGACTAACGCATTATGATCTATAGCTACACCTACGCAGTCTTGCGTACAAATGTCTACATACATTTCTAGAGTACATACCAGATATATAATACTTTAAAAATATAAATAACATACAATCGATCAATTCTGTAATTATATATATAGTGGTTGTATCTATATAGCTATTGTTTCCAAGGGCGCGTTTCTCTCCGAGTATTGTATTCGCATTTACGATAGATATATGAGCATCCACCCACACCCACCAATCATCATAACGAGACAAAACACGCGAGGCCCTAATTCGATTAACAAGGTGCTCACGGATGTGGAATATGTTGCTAGAATACGTGACACCAAAAGGAAAAGTGCGATGCAACTGGATATCCGTGCTGGTGATTACAATTGATACATTGGTTTCGGATGTTCATTAAGCATGACAATGGTAAAGATCACTTATATTGGTAATATTCTACTGATATGGGTTTATTTTACGCTGCGGAGGACGAAGCAACGTTCCTGAGAACAATCGTTGTTCTACGAGTCGTAACACTATTTGCACATAGGAGTTACGACACTCGTAGCGCTAAGAGTCGCAGCTCTATGTCCACGTATATGAATTACGACACTCGTACCCCTACGAGCCGTAACTCTATTTTCACCTATAGCAGTTACGACAAACGTATACGAGTAGTAACTATAGTTATGACACTAGTAGCGTTACGAGTCGTACCTATATTTACACATAGAAACAGGTGTCTACAAACTCATCAGTTAGATTTGTAAATGCGGAATGTATATTAGTGCCTATATAATGGGATGGAATAGAGCGGCAATACGTATTACTTAGCTTATCGGACGCTTTTGAATCCTGGACATAGTCCCAGTAAATACACCGCTGTAAAAATTAAGCTTCAAATTCTAACAGTCCGAACCGGTATATGCCATGCTATAGTATATTGAAGAACGCGGGAAATGTTTGGCGGCATTACGATGTCAATACAGAGGGATTGTTATGTGGACCGAAACCAATTTGGACAATCGCTATGCAATACCGCGATGCAAACAATGGCGAGTTCGAATCTGCAGATGCAACCTGCTTGCATGCAAAAACCAATAAGAAACATTTCCGTGATAGCTGTCTGCTAAACGTCAAATGGAATCGATCCGACGTTGGCGAAAAATACTTCTCATCACCGCATGCCAATCTACAACCGAGTAAGGAGCTTACTGCGGTCCCCTCAAAGACTATCCGACTTTCGTTAAGACTATACACACACTTCGCCTCACTAACACTACGGAGAAATATGACCCGCAATGGATTAACTTAAGGAACTATATTATTGGGAAATGAAATGATGTGTGTGTGTGTGTGTGTGTGTGTGTGCGTGTGTGTGTGTGTGTGTGTATGTGTGTGTGTGTGTGTGCGCGTGTGTGTGTATATGAGAGAGAGATAGAGAGTAAGATAAATGTATGTGGTACATGTACTACATATGGAATGATGGGATAACCAAATATTAATGCTAGTAAGTTGTATCCTTGTTATCTGTCACTAATTGCGTCGCAAATGGGTTAAATATTCCCGTAGTGACGTCAAACTCCATAATCACTCATTCACTGTCACGTATTAGAGACAGAAATATAGCGAAAAAAATATCAAAAGACTGCCAAATAAATATATTAGTAGTCATATTAGATATTGGACGTTTTCGCCAATTCCATATTGGACGTTTTCATCTAATTTGGATGTTTTAGCCAACTTACTTTTGGACGTTTTGGCGGTTGGACGTTTAAGCCACACCCAATTAATGAATATGTATTGTATTGTAATGATAAGGGGATGAGGGGAAATTGTATTGTGCAATATATTGCAAAACGTATTGCAATACACGTTCACAAAACGTTTCCACAATACCCAACCCTAGTTATAGTACTCCCAGTAAGTGTGTTTAGTTTCAAACGTTTATCCAGCGTATAACGATTTGTACTCAAGCCATTAGACTAATTCTATTAATTTGGGCGGCCATATGTAGATCACCAAAGCTGGGAACTACCCTTTTTTAAGTGTACACACATTATTTCTAGTAAGTGTCAGCGTGACACGATATTTAGTTGAGCCACTAGATTGCATTAGTTTGTTAGGCTGCCATCTTGGATTTTGAGAAAAGTAGGTCACCCAGGTCATCCAGCGTGTCATTATCTCGTTAGAAAATGCACCAAAGCCACTATAATAGGATACATTTCGATGTGTTTGCGTGGCAATTCCTGCCTGAAAGCGTATATTCTTACAAATGAGCAATACAAATAGGGAACATAGGTTTAGTCACAACACTGCACGCGAAATATATGAATCTTTTACATAAACGATATTTAATATTAGACTACAGGTAAAGGTGATCTTGTTACTAAATACTAATAATTAGTCTAAAATGTAGTGTAAATTCAGAGTCACTGTAAACATAATATTTGGTTTATCATTACGTATGTAAATTTCAAACACATGCCAGTTCCCTGATACGTTGCCATAGAGCTGTCTCCTTGTTAGCATAGTCCTCTACTCTCAGAATGAAATCTTCATCGACAGCATTCAACAGAGGCTCGGGTATTTCCGCCAAGTCAACGTCGTCCAATATTAGAAGTATCGTCCTGTTTGGAATGAGCGGCGTCATGGAGTTAACCACGACATTGATGGTAAATTGACACCACCTGTCCTTCAAAAAGTCACGTGACACGACCAAGAGAGACTTGAAGCTTCCAGTAACTCCGACAACAATACCGTCAACAGTGTCCACACCGGGTAGAACATCCTTGTCCATCAAGAACAGACGAATGGAAGAATTGCCAAGCTCTAGAGCACGCCGAACATTTCTAAATACAAATGGGATGTCAGTTTCACAGTAACCCACGTACATCTGGTATCGGAAATCAGTCTTTATGAATTCGCGAAGACCAAATCCGAAAATCTTCAGCAACATCTGTTTGTATCTTGCAGGATTACTGGCAACAAAGAATACCAATGTCATGGATCCGAACAAAATAGTGAGAAACGTAACAACATACGAGAGTAAGTACCGTCCATTGCATCGTCGACTTAATTTCACGTAGTCCCTGGCAACATCAAGGGTACCCATCACCATTCCATCTTCCCCAAGACATGAGAAATTTCTGTTGGTTTCGTATATGACTTGAGATTCAACCAACCACAAACTGAATTCCAGGTTGTCACATCCACACGCGAACATGTTTCCATGGAGCCTAATTTGTAATCTACGCATATTGTATGCTTTATCGAGTTCGTTACGTCTTCTGTTACTTAGGTAGGTAATTATATTAAATGATAGATCTAACATTGTAATATTCGTGAACTGGTCCAATGTGATTGGTATATTGTCATAAGCATTTAAACTTACATTTAATTCTTTCAATTTCGAAGGGTTTGGCAGCATTGGTAAAACAGTTAGCATATTTCCAGATATATCTATACTTTCCAAATGAGAAAGATTTTCGAACAACAACTGCGCGTGCTCATCAAACCTCATGTTGCATAAGCGAACATTAAGATTTCTGACATTAGGAAAGGATTTAAATAGTTGGGGATTCACGACACCTAACATGTTTTCTGATAAATCCACGTTTTCCACGTTATTTAGACCTATTATTCCCCTAGATATATATTGAAAATAATTATAATTATTTCTGGCAATGAATGTATTAACATTTGTAGCGTTTAAAAAGATTAGCCTAATATGGCGAAATAAAGAGGAAACGACTAGTCCAGACATATCAAAATAATGGAGATTGGCGGGAAGAGTTATTCGCCAATCTTCTTTCAATGATGTCATAAGCCTGTTCGATATCCCGCTGGGAGATGCAACGATGCGACGTATATTAAGATATTTGAGTTGAGGAAACAAAGATAAGTTTACAAAGTAGAAAGCATCACCTAGAAAGTAGTTATCTGAAAAATCTAAATGTTCAATACACGCTGAGAAGGCAGATTTCATAAGTACATTGAATTGAATAAATATAAGATTATTGCTACTGAAAATAAATTTCTTCAAACATATATCTCTCAGGTACTTCGTGTTTTCATCTGTTAGATACAGATTAGCCTGGGCACGTGTTCTTATGTTGCCTGGTAAAATTCCTCCTTGGTCTATTTGTTGCATTGTTCTATTAACAAATGGCCATAAAAGTTCTAAGTTAGTGTCTACGCCTAGACGATTACGAGAAAATCGGAGATTAATTAAAGCGAAGAGCGGTTCAAACACCCCCGTCTCTGCATAGGCCAAACTGCTGCAGCTGCTGATGTCCAATGTTTGAATACTAATATTCCTAAACACTTTGAACGTGTTGTTTGTCAGTCCTTCTAATGAACATTCCCCGTCATGAACAGATTCTGAGTTCATCTGCAGAAAATTGAGCTTTTTTAAATTTTCAAAACCATGTTGAAATTCTGGCTTAGCCACCGACTGTATGTATAGTTTACGTAGGTTTGCAAGAGGAGAAAATACCCAATCCGGATATGACGTCATTGAATTCATCTCAAGAGTCAATACGTGAAGGTTACGCAAGTCTTGAAATACATGTTCCGGGAAAGAGCTACTCGAGAGCTTGTTCCAAGATAGATGCAGTTCTGTAAGATTAGTCAAGCCACTGAATGCACCTGCTTCCATTTGGGATATTGAATTGTCATTCAAATTCAAATATACGAGCGACGAATGCTTGATGAATGTGTCATTGTCAAGTCGGGTGAATGAATTGAGACTTAAATCTAGCGCGACAACATTATGGGGAATACCTTCCGGAATCGAACTGAGATTCTGTCCTCGGCAATCGGAGGACAGTCCACGAAGCTTGACATCATACCGGGATTTACACACTTGTCCAAGACATCCAGTGAATAAAAGCAAGGATATCACTGGGACCATCGTATCCATGTTTCTGTAAAGGATAAAGACTAAAGTATTGTCAATATAATGATTTACATACACAGCATACCTGGTCCTAGTCTAGATACATCATGCCTGGAGCAGCAGTTATGCTATGCTGATGTATTTCATTAAACACTGTCAAGCTCTACTAAATATCACCTGTAGAATTGTTGTATTGAATCGTCATAACATGCATACAGAGAATAATAGTTAAAAGCAAACGAAACTAAATATAATATGACTTACGGTTAGGTTAGAGGTACTGAAGATGTTATAAAAATGGCATTTTACGTTAAGGATGCAAAGGCTTTGATGAACTACGCATTATGCAGAGGGTCCCCACAGAGGAAAGGGACACACCGACACCCGCGTCTTGACAAGGGCGTATAGATTGCTGATATATTTGTGTGTAGACCCCACTCACCCTTGTCTCAGAGAGAGAGAGAGAGAGAGAGAGAGAGAGAGAGAGAGAGAGAGAGAGAGAGAGAGAGAGAGAGAGACAGCGAGGGGAAGGGGGACGGGGATTCGTTACAATAGTATAGTATGCTTACGTTGTATTGTGATATCCGTGCCAAGTTTTGTAAACCGAACTTTAACATAGGAGAAATGAATAGTTCATATTCATGTAAGCGTGGCCACGTCATTTGCTACGGTCATTTGCTGCGGTCTGTACCGGAAATAGGTTGGTTATGGCCAAGGACTTTTTTTGGAAAATGCATCGGAAGGCATATTTGTGTCGTTTCTACAAAACTCGTTAGTCCATGCATGCACACAGTTTAGCGGGAATGATATTTAGTGTATGAACTACCGAATGTGGTTAGGTTTGTGCCCAAAGCAAACTCCAGTACGTCGCGATGCCCATTTTCGTAATGTTAGTGTTCTGCTTTCCTTGCACTCCTTGTATTATAGGCAAGAAATTGAATGAAAATAATGTATATGAAATATAATAAATACACTACTTCTTGGGTATACATAGTACAAAACGTATAAGATTATATAGGTAGAGGAATGTAGGTCTCGACATGGGGTAAAGGCTTACAAAGTACGTAGGTTAGAGAGGAAACTTACCGGTCAATGTATAATGGGTTACTTGGTCAATGATAAACACATGCAGCCAAGTTAAAGCTCAACTGGACAAATTCATAAAAGCCAATTTACTAAAGCTAATTAATCACTACAGAGTTCAATATGTATAAACATCCAAGTAGGATGCAGTGAAATGTATGTAATTGGGGAATTGGTGATGAATTTCATTATCTGTTTCCTATGTGAAAGACTATACAGTAATTTGTAAAACAATATTACAATAAAACACCATTTAAAAGACCCACCATAATTACAGTTGAGAACGTATGCTTGCATAGATCAATTGCATTGAAGTGAACAATTGAATCAGATTATACAATTCCACTTAGGAAATAGGGGTGTGCTTAATTAATCCTTAAACTGACTGTTTAACAACTGGGACAATATCACAGGCACTTGAATAACACACAAAATAAAAAAAATCACGATCAATATGTGATACCCCTCTGACAACACTGTCTATACTGAATAATGGCCGCCATCTTACTTTTATCGGAACATTTTCTAAATCACAGTTCTACTCGCTTATTACGCACGACAGCTGGCATTTCTCGTCTCGCAGCAATACAATATACCTCTAAATCCCGCAGCGACGTTAAACTCCATATTCACTCACTCACTCACTCTAAATCACTGTCAGTATTGTCGTTAGGTATCCAGTTCCAAACATCAGATTTAGACTAAAAAGCAGTCAACACGAAAACCAAGACCGGAAGACACCCACATTGCGTTATCGTTTGAAATCCATAAATTAAAAGAAAATAGAACGTGTAGCAGACAACAAAACTATATAACCAGCTGATAATTTATAAGTTGTAAAACTACAGCAAAAAATGTCTAGCCAAGCAATTATTTATTGGTAGGTCCATTTGAGACCATGTTTATGCTTCACATAAATTGTGATACGGAAATGAAAACTGTGTTTACTAACTAAAAGATAAGTTAGGTGGAGAAACTACTGAAAACAAGTAGGATAAGTTGTTGTTTTTATATATATATATTATTATATATAGCCATGATAATTATTTATTTAATTATTTTCAACTAAGTGGAATTTAATTACATTATGTAGTTGATATCACATCAATATTTAATTTTACCTGCACCATATTATCAGTCAAACACTGTTAAATTGTTGTGATATCAACTACTTAGTTGAATATAAAATAACGTGTAACAAATGGGATACAACCACGGGGTATAATGATACGCTAATTGAAAAAAAACGCCGGGTGTGTTTACTTGACCGTAAAAATGTCGACAGAATTCAATTGACTCGTTACGATGCACATTGTTTATTAACTATACCTTATGATCCTCCATGTAATTTAATCTATTAGTAACTTTTGAATAAAATGATACTATACATATTGTATTATAATTCTAAGATAGGTTGATAGTGTATATAGATAAAACATACTTACTATGTTCTTGGGGGTGAATTGCGATTGTATATACAGCTGTCACTGAGTGTCAGGGATAGTAATGACAATGTAATATATTGTCTACAGACTTTTTACTTCTTTTTTATTTTATTTTTAAAACTGAACATGGTTATATATATTATAGAATAGGCTTACATATGCCGGACTGACATACTGATGCCAT
>JAUTBQ010193608.1:0-10168 GCA_032361185.1 Lepetodrilus ovalis | reverse complement strand
TTTGAGTGACTACCGGCCTGATCGCCCGTGATGACGACCGTTTGAGTGACTACCGGCCTGATCGCCCGTGATGACGAACGTTTGAGTGACTACCGGCCTGATCGCCCGTCATGACGACCGTTTGAGTGACTACCGGCCTGATCGCCCGTCATGACGACCGTTTGAATAATGCGATAATTAACGATTAGGGTTATTATTGGTGATACTATAGTGTACATGAGTCATCACCTATGGGTGCAATATTCCCGCTGTGGCGTAAAGCAATAATGAAATCATGATGACACTAATGATAATGACATTTATGATGATGGCACCAATGGTGACACTGGTGATGATGACAATGTTGGTGATGACACTATTAACAATGACACTAATGATGACACTTGATGACGATATAGTTTTTATTCTGACACAAATGATGACATTGTTGATGATGACACTAATGATGACATTAATGTGATGACACTAATGACACAAATGGTGACAGTTGGTGACAACACTAATGATGACATTGTTGGTGATTACACTAATGACACTAGTGATGATGACACTAATGATGACGCTGTTGGTGATGACACTAATGATGACGCTGTTGGTGATGACGCTGTTGGTGATGACACTAATGATGACACTGTTGGTGATGACACTATTGATGACGCTGTTGATGACACTAATGATGACACTGTTGTTACAGCTGAGCCTGGAGAAGGAGGAGGCGGAGAGGGAGGAGCTACAGAGGATGCTGATGAGCGACTGCAGCATGGACAAGGACCCCAAGAAGAAGAATCTGCTGGGCAAAGACGAGGACTCCAGTCTGCTCAACGCTCCTGTAAGTAGACCGAGCCTAGTCTATACATGTTCAGACTATTAATAAGACACAGATAGGTAAAGACAAGGACTCCAGTCTGCTCAATGCTCCTGTAAGTAGACCAAGCCTAGTCTATACATGTTCAATCCTTAATACTGACATACACAGATATGCTATCACAATTGCCAAGTTCCTTTTGTCTGCAGCAACATTTTATTAAGTGTTGTCATTTGTGACCAAATGTAAAATGTCTTTCATCTTTAATAAATATTGACACGAAAGACAACTTACTCTCATGTGATCTCAAGTAGCTTACTTACATCTTTTCTTTAATGCACAGGGAGGTCGCAAGTTGAAGATCACGCGGACGTTCAAGGACGAGATGGGAAAGACGTACACTAGGACGGAGATCGTGAGGAAGCCGCTGGTGATCGACACGTATGTGAGGATCCGACAGACCAAGGACCCCATGTTCATGTGAGTCACCATCAGCCTCTCTGTAGGAACCTGTCCCTGGTCTGTCTGACAGCGGTGGGTGGTAGTGCAGTCTGACAGCGGTGGGTCGTAGTGCAGTCTGACAGCGGTGGGTCGTAGTGTAGTCTGACATCAGTGGGTCGTAGTGTAGCCTGACAGCGGTGGGTGGTAGTGTAGTCGTAGAATGTTTAAACTTCTGAGGTAAAGGTCCTGGATTAAAATTCCGCCCAAAGAGTCCTGAATCGAAGTTTGTGAAAGTTACCTTTCCGTCGCGATATTGATAGGATGCACTGTCTGTAGATTGGCAATAAAGATATCAATCTTGGTCTGTCAGTATCGTTGCAAATGGGTGAAAGATTCTCGCAGCAACATTAAATTCTATAATAATTCACTTGTATGTTAGTACCAGCCAGTGCTTGCAGGTTTTCTGCATCATTCAGTGCTACAGATGTTGAAGGTTTCCTCCTGCACGATGGTACATCGTCATACTTTCAAAGCACAGGTCCCAAGTTCTAATCCACAACCTCACAGTAGTAGTTTTGACGTTTCTGATGTCATAGGCAGTGTAAGTCTTGTCTAGTGTTATTTCCGGTATTTCCGGTGTTATATTTATCTGACGTCACAAATGGAATTTAACGCATTTAGATTTTTGACCAGTTTATGCCACTGGATATTAACCCTCTGCTTTGCTGGATTAGGCACATAACTCTTTAGGGCATTTCTGGTTGCCTGCAGCAGGGAGAGGGTTAAATGGATCTTGGGCTATCTCATGTCTACTTACACTCCCTATAATGATATTACTGGTATCCACTGTGTCGAGAATTATCAGTGGTTTGTCAGTACCAGCATGTGCTTGCAGGTTTACTGGTGTTGGAGGTTTACTGGTGTTGTAGGTGTTCTTCTGATACAATAGCATTAAAATTGGTGCTAGGGAGTTGCTGATAAGAATACCAATACAGATGACATTGATCAGGGTAATAATGATGCTGTATATGTACGTCTCTCTCTATCTCTCTCTCTCTCCAGTAAACAGTTCGCCGCGATGGATGACACGATGAGAGAAGAAATGAGGAAGGAGAGGAGGAGGTCAGCTGATGATGATAGCGATGATGATAGCGATGATAACGATGATGCTAGCCATGGTGATAGCCATTACTTTAAGGACATTCCAGGCATCATCTTAAGGACATTTGTCCCATTTTCCAGTTTCAGTACTAACTTTCACACATTACCACTAACACAGCTACATTCAGGAATCTATATTGTTTCAAGACTTGTGTCTTGCAGTAATCAAATGTTAGAGTTCTTCTGTAGTTGCTCATGCCAGTTAACTTATTAAATGTCAACAAAAGTCGAGACAAATGCCATGTTTATCAATTATTGTTCCACATGATATGAATATTTAAGATTATTATGATAGTTTATTATGCTAGGAAGATTCTTGTAGCATTTGTTTGTTCTCTGTTTTGGTTTTAATTATTACTTTTTAACTTTATTCAGTTGAGACATAATAAGTTAAAGATTTCACTTGCACTACCATACTAATCCATAAGCTAAGATTTGAGTTCTTCCTCTAATGATAAAATATTGTAAAGAAACAAAAAATTGAAAAATATTAAAAGGAAGAATTCAGATCTTAGACTGTTCCCTTGTGTTACGCCCGTTGCGTTTGAGTTGTGTTTGAGTTGTGTTGAGATTGCGCTCTTTGAATCGCAGACTTCAAGAGCAGCTTCGTCGTATTAAGCGGAATCAGGAAAAACCTCCGCCCCCACCACCAAAGAAGAAACCTAAAAAGCTGTTGCCACAGTTGAAGGTAAAGGCAAAGTGGTCGTTCATGCGCCGCGATGGGAGTTTTGCATTGTCACCGGTTGGGGATAGCAGATGCGCTGATTTATAAGTTTTCAGTGCAATCATTTTCACAATATGATGGATTCATTTTTAACCTTCGCAATATGTGTCGGCTGTTCAGGTAAATTTGAGTCAGTTTGAGATTTAATATGTGACGAGGAACCAATTACTTTTCTAGATATAAACAGTTGAGATTTAATGTGACACAGAATCAGTATTTCTCTATATTTTCAGTCATTTTAATATTTCAAGTGAAAAGGTGTTGAGTTATTACTTTTATCTGAAGCGAATTGAGATTTAAAGTGACTAAGGCATCACTAATTTCTTTTCTTGATGAATAATTTTAAGAGTAATAATTGCAGCTAACCAATTAAATTCCTGACAGTTGACAAATAAATAAGGGATAACAGTGGAAACGGAATATTTAATAAATATCTCACTGGTTATCTCCCCTAACAGATGAAGTGTGGAGCGTGCGGTCAGATTGGACACATGCGCACCAACAAGGAGTGTCCGATGTACAGCAAGGGAGGTAACTCTGCCCCAGTTCAGGTGGCCATGACGGAGGAGCAGGAGGAAGAGGAGGAGAAGAATATTCCTCTTGACAGCAACCTCATCAACCTGGAGGGCACCAAGCTTAAGCTGTCCAAGTCAATCCTGGAACAGTGAGTAGTCTTTCCTGGAACACCTACTAATCCATCTTGGAACAGTAAGTAGTCTTTGTCATGGAGTTTTTATGGAACAGTTACTAATCCATCTTAGAACAGTGAGTATTCTTTTCATGGAAAAGTTACTAATCCATCGGAACAGTGTTTAATCTTTGTCATGGAACAGTTACTAGATTATCTTGGAACAATGAGTAGTCTTGTCATGGAGTTACTAATCCATCTTGGAACAGTGAGTAGTCTTGTCATAGAACAGTTACTAGTCCATCCTGGAACAGTGGGTATTGATTTATTGTATCGTATCATGAATCTAGCTTTCTCAAATTGTATCACTACAGTAGTTCTAGTCGACAAGTACTTCTTAGCGCTGGTTAATTAATCTAGTGACTAGGGCTATATGTTAAAATATAGGTCGCCTGCAGTGCAATTTTGCTTGGCCCTGTACACTGGGCATATGTTAGCTAGTTGAAAGCCGTGAGGGACATTACGGCCATCATTAAGTGACTGTTGGGCGGGATGTAGCGCAGTGGTAGAATGCTGGACTTCAGAGGGAAAGTAGCGAGTTCAAATCCTGACCCCTGGGGGCCCGGCATCAATGTTTGCAGAAGTTACATTTCTTATGCGATATTGATAGGATGCACTGTCCGTAGAGTGGCACTACAGTTATCATCATTGGTCTGTCAGTACCAGCCGGTGCTCGCAGGTTTACTGTAACATTCAGTGCTACGGATGTTGCGGGTTTCCACCTGCCCTAAACTGACAAGTCGTGATGTTAGTGAAAGATTCTAGAAAGCGACTATAAACCCCATTACAAAAATAATAAAAAAAATAGAATACTGATCATGATTAGGCCCACCAGTCTGCAATCATGTGCACGATCTGTCGATCGCTTGTTCGTAATCACACATGACGATCTTTAAACAACAACAAAAAACACCAGCGAAAACAGAAATATTCGAATATTTGGGTTACGAATAACGAATACAATTCATCAATAGTCTATATTCGGTGCACCGAATACGTGAGTGAATCGTTGCAGCTCTAATTATGACTATATATGTAATTGGGACTATAAACTTTGCAAATAGACACAAGATAGCCCATGATTCATTCAGCATCTGGCGATGTAAACTAGAAAAACATTAAATCTAAATTTATGTGCAATAGGCATTGATTTGCTCCCCTGACAGCTGACTGTATCCCATTGAGACGTCACATGAAAAGTCTCTGATTTAGACATTCATAGCAACCCTCACAACCATCACTAGCAACCAAGCAATAACAGCGTATAATTACTAAAATGTTCACGATACATGTGGTCTACAGATATATTCCTGGTTTAACATATTGAAACATTATTCTCAAAACCTATAGTTCCATTTTCAAACAATGCCATATAAATTTTTATAAACTTAACAAGTAATTGCATTATCTTCAATTACGCTTCACGTTCACTGGAAGCATGCCATGGGAAATTACCCAGATGAGTGTTACGGTCTCTAATACATGTAATATATAGCTAGGGAGCTACGACTCTCGTAACACCATGATCGGTCTGTGGGATGGGACCCTGACCCTGAAATTATGAACTTTTTGAACAAAACTTTGAGCTGAACATCATAATCAAGAAAGTTTCGTAATCCCAGGGCCTGATCTACACCACAGATCTGTGGGTCCACAGCACAACATAAAATAAAAAAATAAAATAAAAATGCAGTTCACCATGTTGCTTATACTCATAAATTCAGTGTTCGAAATAAAAAATAAAAAAATAATCAGCGGGTCATTTTCCATAGGCCCAATGTTAATGGTGGTAACATCTGCAATTTTCAAGGGGTCACACAGATACATTGCAGATTTTCAAATGACCCCCAGGACCCCCTCTATTTCGATCACTGTTATTTACAGAAGATAACCAAAACAGATTTTGCAACCCCATGTAGTTTTACTGGCCTCAGACTTTTGGACCACTAGGTTATATAATAATAAGAAGGTGTGCTTTTATATAGCGCCAAATGCACACTATTACCCCAGTCAATGACAATGGATCTGTATGCACTCCCTGCACTTTCTTCTCTACTCCCTAGGGAGTATACTACCCAAGGTTATCATTCACATCATGTCCATCTAATCCTTCTGGGTACCCATTTTCTGCTGGGTGAACAGAGGCATGTTCGAATTAAGCCACTTGCCCAAGGTGACACTACAGGTATTTCAGCCTGTGAAGCGGTGTGGGGCTGGAACAAATACTATATACGATCAGTTTATCGGTCACTCATCCAAGTATATCAGCCGCTTGAATGTGCTTCACTTTAACATGAGTGGTTAACCATGCAATGCATGGGACCATGCACCACCATACTATTTTTTTTTTCTCATTTTCCTCTGCGTTTCGTATTAGTATCACTCTTCGTAACTGATAATGCTTGTCACTACTGTAACTGTACTGGCCCCGAGATTACGAAACTCTTGAGTACGATTTCATGCTCAACTCAGAGTTTTGTTCATAAAACATCATGTGATGCCATAGCCCGAAACTCAACAACGTGCTCAGGCTATGACGTCACATGACGTTTTATGAACTAAATTCTGAGTTGAGTATGAAATCGTACTCAGAAAGTTTCGTAATCGCGGGGCCTGATGCTTTCCAAGACTTCCAACTCAATGATCAATCGAGAAAAAAATACATTGTGCAAAGTTCATAATTGATAGTCATTGATACATGTAAATTGTCTCATTTGCAATTTGTTTCAGATGGATCCGGCCTGTTCTATTTTCAATTTAAAATATCAATGCGTGAAGACAGACTAACTTTGTCTTTGACAGCTTGCAAGTGTACAGCATGAATTGTTAGTAACATTTCTTACGATAACTAATTTATCTTGTGTATCCTTTCACGAAGATCTCTTAGCAGTGTGTTAGCTATTAGCAAAGAGAGCGCTTATATTATGGTCTTTTAGTAGATAAGAGAGCTTTGTGAAAGGATACCCTGCTTGGCATTAGCAGGCTAAACCAATGATTGGTCACCATGGCATACAATTGTAAGAACATTTCGAGAAAAAGTCCCCTGGTGCCATTCTTCTTCCACTGTGTGTGATAGCTCTTGTAGAGCATCTGAAGCCTGTAGATATTTGGACATTCTTCATTGTTTACTTAATATGATCCCGCAGCGACGTTAAACTCCATATTCACTCACTCACTTAATATGAAGCAATATTTATGTTTCCACAAAAGCTGCTCAGTATATTCAGTCAATCTGGTCTGTTGCAGCCGCTGACCTAAGAGCAGATATTGACATCTTGTTGGAGTGTTTGAGAAGTCAGCTAGCCAACCCTTCACTTCTTTGCCAGTCTCTGGTGAATCTAGCCACCCAGCTCTCCACAAGTAAATAATAATACATGTAATAATTTTTAGAAATTCAAAAAGTAATAATGAGCGGCTTCTTTCTCCTATATGCCCAATGTTTATGGTGGTCAAATCTAATTTTCATCTGGTCCCATATAGATACCTAAATGCAGATTTTCATCGCAACATTCGATGTCAATATTACGATGTCGAAAATACGTTGGTTTTACATCACAACGCAAAACTAACGTATTTTCAACATTGTATCGACATTGTATGCCGCGATGTGTCAGCTGGGCTCTAACTTCCGTTCCCTTCCATCTGTGTGCAGGTCCAGCCAGAGCGTATTTCTGTGAGTGCGGTGGTCTGAAGTATGTATACCGTCTCCTGACACAAGCCAAGATGTCTGACATTCAGACGGCCGCCTTATTCTGCCTGGCCTTGGCAGTGGAAAATAGTGGTACAGTGACCCCTCGATATAACACGGCCCGATATACAGCAGATTCGGATATAAGGCGGGGTCAGACATGGATCGTATAAGGCGGGTACTATAAGGCGGGGGGTTATATCATGGACCACAACTTCAGCGGTATATCGAGGGGACACTGTATGTATGTATACCGTAATTACTCTAATAATACACTCATTCTCAATGAAAGTGCACAATTGCGACGCCGAAATTGACTAAAAATTTACTTTGAAATAAACAGCTATTAGTTGGATTTATTAAAGCATTGGGGTTTGTATAATAACATTAGAAAACATTAGCATCCAAATCAATCTGGTTATTTTGATGTAAAGTAAGTTAATTCAATCAATGATACATGCATTGTCCACATATTGTCAGTTTCTTCCTGCCCTAAATTGACGAACCGCTATATGAATGTAATAATCTTGAAAGCAGGTATAAACCCCAATTAAAAGAACAATACAAACAAAAACATTGCAGCACGACCATTGCTACTCATCATTATTGACATTATTGAAAAATGAAAGTAAACTTAAAAGATACACATAGAAGACTATACACTCTCCACAGAGTCCACACACATAAAGACTCGCTTAAAGACTCTGCTTACCCAATGCTTATGTTCATGAGTGTGGGTTCTATTTTTTTTTTTAAATATTTTTTTTATGGGGTTTATAGTCGGTCACTTTCTAGAAACATTCACTAACAGCACGACTTGTTACATTTTCAGATATTTCTCAAAAGTTGCTGAATCAGCCAGCTGTGTTCTATTTCCTTCGTGATCTGCTGCGAGAAACTGGGTCCTTCTTCAAGTTACGACAGGCAGCCATCTACTTCATACTGTGCCTGGTAACCAACAACTGTAAGGCGCCAATACACAAGTTTCAGCAGTCAGTCAAAAATACAACATTTTCGGCTTTCATTACGGACTATATTGTGGACAATATATATGGCCTGAAATTGATGATCTTATTAATTTTCAATTCAAATTTGTAGGTCTGAATATTTGTTTTAAATTTTGTTTGGGGGGTGATGGTTTTTACAACCGCTTTCTATAATATTTCACTAATTAATAATTGTGTTTCAAAATATTGAGGATAGTAATATATTATGCATTACTCAATGGTAGCATAACCTCAGTACAGGAATACTTGGTGTTAGGCATCACTACAGTGTCCCCTCGATATAACGCTGAAGTTGGGGTCCATGACATATCCCCTGTGTTATAGAACCTGCCTTATACAGTATTACAGGGAAATAACGAAAATAAAAATGGGATCCACGTCTGACCCAGCATTATATCTGAATCTGTGGTGCATCAGACTGTTATATTGAGGGTGCACTGTATCACTAGTATCATAAGCAAGTAAATGAAAAATGTTTAAGTATACAGTATCCCCTCGATATAGCGCTGAAGTTGGGATCCATGACTTATAGTAACCGCCATATATGATAGTACAGGTAAATAACAAAAATAAAAATGGGATCCACGTCTGACTCCACCTTATATCCGAATCCGCTGTGTGTCGAACTGTGTTATGTCGAGGGGACACTGTATTAGATCAAAATATATATTTGAGTTTGGGTATGAAAGAGTATGAAATAGTATGAACTAGTATGTCCTTTGTTTATAAATAGTAGTGTATAGCTTGGAGTTCTTTGTTGGGAAAATGTCGGTTAATTGACACAGTACATGACCACAAGCAAAATTACATCTGTCGACCCCCGTATATCTGGACAGTTGCATTCCCGATAAAATCATTCGTAAAAACTGAATTTCCATATGTCTTGAGTTATTTTACATAAGAAGACGGATTATATGGTTCCCAGTAAAAATCATGTGGATAACAAAGGAACTGGATATCCGATGTCCGGATAAACGGGGGTCAACTGTACAGTGTTTTAAGTTTGCAAAACATAATTTTCCTGGAAGTCAAACAATTCTTATATTGCACTGAGCATTGAACACAGCTTTCATGCATACATGTTTCATGGAAATAGGTGTAGATTTGATCTGATGGTTTCCTGCAGGTATGGCTCAGCTTCAGGTAAAGGAAAGTGGATGTCTGGCACAACTGATCCAAATATTCAGGTAACACAGGAATGGAACTTATCTGAAAAATTACTTGCCCAAATAGTGATACAAGTAACAAAAGTTGACAAAAAAACATGACTTTCCTCTTGCCCTTTAGAATTGGGAGAAATGGCCCGGGCAAGCGGTCAGTGTTAATTTCCATCCCTGTAACAGGAAAGAGTTAAATGTGTCTTGACTATTCCTTTTATATTTAGCTTTAACTCGAATGTCAGTGTTCTTGTAAATGTATGACTTTATTTATCCTGGCCACATCATATCAAAAGATCCTAAAAAAATGTATTGTTGTTGCCCTACTTGGAACTTAAAATGGAAAAGCAAGGACCTGGTCAGTTCGGAGTTTTTAATGTTAACTATGTTGTAGGCAGGATATTACAGTGAGCTATAACCACTGTAGTCAGGCGGATTGGTGCAATATATGAAGGAATTGTTCATTTGATGATAAAAGCATGAAATTTGGTACACAG
>JAUTBQ010193597.1:0-10169 GCA_032361185.1 Lepetodrilus ovalis | reverse complement strand
CTGGGACTTTGGAATTGTGCCGGTAAATGCAGATTGCTGGCCTACACAGATGCTGATTTATACAGAGTACACTGTAGTTGGCAAATTCATTAATAATAAGTGAGATTGATATTTCCAGTGGTGCAAACTTCCTAAAATTATTAGCTACTTATAGCTATTATAGCTCGTTGTAGCTATTATAGCTCGTTTGTGAGTTTCCCCAACCTGATTATCACTACTCTGATATACATGTTGATGAACACAGCCAACCCAAATCAAATGTCATGACAGTTAGTTAATTATTCCTGTGTTATATTTGTTCAAAATAATCTTAGCAATCTAATTGATTTTGTTAATATAATTATATACATAATCTGGTATATTTTATTGTTTAAAACATTTGTTTATAGATTGAAAGGTTTTATTCATGAGAAATGTTAGTTTTCGATTTATATGTGATAAACACTGCATATTATCCATATATCAATGTCATGTTTGTTTCCATTTTAATTTTCAGCAGATATTTGTCATTTAGCTTGATGTGAAATTCCTCAGTTATTAACAACAACAGCAAACATGTCATCAGCATCAGTCTTGGTGGGTGTACCAGATCTCTCGCTGGACGGTCGTACTACCATGACTACTTGGGAGGTTAACAAGATTGGAGGAAGCCCTGTATGTCCTGAGCTTTGCCTTGGTTTTAGTTTAGTCATCACTTTGTTTGTCACTGCATGATCAGACTACAGTACTATACAATATACATGATATAATAATATATTAATCAGTGTAAACATTTTCTCTACTGTCTGTAGAGTGGCAATACAGATATCATCCTTGGTCTGTCAGTACCAGCCGGTGCTCGTAGGTTTACTGCGACATTCAGTTGAGGGTTTCCTTTCGCCCTAAATTGACAAGTCGTTATATTAGTGAAAGATTCTAGAAAGCGACTTTAACCCCATTTATATTTTTGTTAATTTAAAAACGGTGAAGGTATTTCCACTATGTAAACATGGTAAAGGCACTTTTCTCCAAAGATATAAAAATAAAAGTTTTATTAATCTTAGATATGATTCCTCAATGAATGGAATATTTATGATATTTTACTTTTATGATGCACAGGAATGTGTTTTTGCTATTTATGATGTACATGTATATGTCAAAGTATAAATGTATTCTTTAAACATGTTAAAGGCACAATGATGACTGATTACATTCAATCTCATTTAAATCAATTCTGAACTCGGGCTCAGATGTTTGGACATACAATATGGTAGTCGAGTCAAACTGTCCAAATATGAAGTCTGATTTTATTTAGTTTGTTAATGCTATGATATTATGATATTACCATGATTACTTGAAAATGTTCTTTATATTGTTTACTTTAATTGTCATTTCAGGATCTGATGGTTGATTTTACGGTCACAACTTGCGTGAAGTGTTTGAGGTCACTGGTGCATATCATGCAGATTTATTGTCCACTGGAGTCGTCTCCCTTCCATCGAACCCTCCATATATTTGTGTGTACCAACAAATCTTGCTGGAACAAGGACTATAGGTGGGTTAAATGTTAACTTTATATATTTATCTTTTGCGTGAATCAGTCAGCCACTCACTCACTCACTCACTCATTCACCCACTCACCCACTCACCCACTCACTCACTTCTCATATCTCATATTAGTTCAGAATTTACATCTATTATATTTTCAGCTGGAAGGTTTACAGATCTCAACTTAAAGACACACCCAGCATCAAAAACACATGCTCATCCATCACTTCAAATGACAACAAAGTGAAAGTTTCCATGGAAATCAACAGCTGGTGTGATGGAGCGAATGACTGGGGTGATGGTGACAATGTTGATGACACAGTTTCTATGGTTTCCGGTACTCAAGCAGATAATAAACCTGACCCCAGCTTCATGGTTTCCAATAGTGAAGATGGTGACAACCCTCACACAGTTTCCAGTAGTCAAGATGACAATAATTCTAATCATGTTGCTATGGTTTCATATAGACAGGGTCTTGATAGTTCAGACAATGTTGCTGCAGTTTCCAGTAATGAACATTCTGACAGTGTTGCTATGGTTTCAAACAATCACAGTGCTGACAATTCTGACCCAGTTGCCATGGTTACAGATGGTCAAGTCAGTACTGAGAGCCCAGCTGTATCAGGTTCTGACGATTCTTTGATCTCGGACATGGAAGAACTGGATGTCAGAGAAGACACCCCATCAGTCGTAGAGGAGGACAGTGTCATGATGTCAAGTAAAGAAGCTGTGCAAAATGTCCTCAGTTACCTAGCAATCAATACCAGCCAATCAGAAGGCAAGACTCTGGTTAGCCAATCGGACATGCCAACAGAATGTAGTATTGAAAATCCAGATCCGCTGGATTCGTATTATTTGAACGTGTTTGAAGAACCTGCTTGTGAAGATTCGGATGGGAAACATGCAATGAAGTTGTTGAGAGATTATGAGAGAAAGGAACGAGTTGATGTATGTGAGTTGGCAGACAGGTAGGACATGTTTAGTTAATGTGATATATGTCACATAGTTTAAGATATTATTACATTCATGCTGACAAACCATAAGTGAAAGAATCTAGAAAATAACTCTGAACCCAAATTTAATAACAGAAAAAAACATTGTATGATTGTATACATGAGCATGAGTACATAATCTTTTTCTCGTCTGGTGTTATTTCCAGTGATCATTTAAATTTTTTAAATTTTTTTTGTTCCATTTTGCACATACATACATGTTATATTTATATATAACATGTACAATGTTATTGAATTTACAAAATAATTTCTGTCTGCTGAAATAAATACAAGAGTCAGAGTGTATTCATTAAACATGTTTTTTTGTGACATCACAGTGGATTTTTGACCATTTTTATGTCAATGGATATTAAATGAATCTCGGGCTATCTCGTGTCTACTTACACTCCCTATTAGGATAACCTTTCAATGTGCCTTTTATACATGTGAAATGGCTAGCATTGCCAAAAAACCCATTCAAACTGATATTTGGATATTTAAAAGATTTTCTTATTACACATTCTCACACTCAGGGTACCCATCTTTCTACTGGATTTATTATAAACTTTTATGGCAACTCTCCAGGAGGGATAAGGTTAACAATTAAGAATTAATAATTTAACATTCACAGAACTTTCACCAATTTGGCTGTGTACTGAGCACTGCCCTCTAGGGCAACTGTGGTCACCTCCAGGGGGGAGAAGGTTAAGAGTTTGATTATTTACCATTCAGGGAGCCGAGAGGAGGCGGTTCCAAATCTGGCACAGAGAAGTATGAGAAGTCGGAACTAAAGCATGGAGACCGGTTCTTCCACAAGTTCATCAAGACTCTGAAGCGCTGTCCTGAACAGGTTGTCAGGTGGGTGGCTGAATCTTATAGGAATAGTAGATGTGTGTTGCTATAGGTATTACGTACCATGTCAACTGTTCCCATTATCATAGTCCTAACCCAATCGAAGATACAAATGTTGTTGTTTCTTTTGAGTGATAAACAGCAAGACATGCATTTATTGATGCAGTGTATTTCCTAGGTAGACGTCGTCGCCTATGGGTGAAATATTCCTGCTGCGATGTAAGGTATTCATTCATTCATACGTAGGTAGACATGTCAGTATTTTATTTTTCATGGCATTTAAGAAATTTGATGTGTAAAACAGATTTAAATAAAAAATGTTTATGCATTTCAGTTAGTTTTACTATCAGCATACATCAAAGTTGTATGTGTCTTTCTTGTTCATTCTGTATTACTATTATTATTATTAATTATAACTGAGTATTTTGCGTGTGTGTGTGATTTAAGTTTATTTATTATATTACATTTAATTTAATTTCATTTATTAAGTTTAATTTCATTTATTCACTCACTCACTCACTCATTTACTCACTCCTGTGATTAGTTCCTCGAGCACTTATCAATGGGTCCTCTGTCTGTCACATGTCGCAGGTATCACTATGGAGGTAGCCCTCTCCTGATCAGAGACCTACCCCCAGGGTTTACACCTCCACCCTGTCCCGACTGTCGGGCACCCAGACAGTTTGAACTCCAGCTGGTTCCGTCACTCATTCCTCTTATACGTGGTGGCAGGTCACAGGGTACGTGGCATGTCCTTAACCCCTCTCAGTGCTGGTGGCAGTGGAAAAGGCCCAATTGAACATCAGTTGCTATTTTAGACCAAGGAGAAACATTTTCTGATGTATGCATCATTAACCCTTTTCTGGTAATATATGAGTCAGATTTCACATTTATATATGTATAGTAGGGGCTTGGGTGGTGGTGTGGGGTGACTTTAAATTTGATGCAATAATTCCTCAGAAAATTATCTCTCTTCAACATATCATGAATATTGCATCCTTCAGATTCTCTTATTTCTTTACTTTCTTTACTCTTCCTTTACTTTCTTTTCCCAATCATGTTAATTTTTTTTCCAGCCTCCTGCCTCTCCTCGCCTTTCCAAATATTACTGTCATAATGAATTACCATGTCATCTTGTACATTATACATTTATGACCAAAGATATTTGTAGACTTAACAATGTTAACCCTTTTAACAGCTCTTTTTCTGATTATTTCCCCTATTTTAACCCTCTCCCTGCTGGATTAAGCACAGACACTGTTATTCAGGGCATCTCCAGTTTTCACTAGCATGGAGAAGGTTAATGGTGCATACACTATGACAATAAATGAAAGAATCTTAAGAGTGGATATACATGCCAAATTGAAGAAAACAAACACACACAACAAATATGACAATATTGTCTTTTCTTTTCAGACGGCCCTGTTGTGGAGTTTGGAACTGTGCTGGTGTACTCTTGCAGTGAGAGCTGCTGGGATGAAGTGCATCCTACACCCAGAGAGGAGTTTGTAACAGTTCAGTCAGACCCTGATCAGTATCTGTTTAAAACTTGAGGCATGTTGTATAGACATATTGCTAGCTCTACCCTATAATCCCATCCCAGGAGCCCGGCATTAATGTTTGCGAATGTTGCCTTTTTGACGTGATATTGATTGGATGTGCTGTCTGCAATGCAGATTATCATCCTTGGTCTTTCAGTACCAGCTGGTGCTCGCAGATATACGGATGTTGTGGGTTTCCTCCTGCCCTAAACTGACAAGTTGTGATATAAGTGAAAGAATCTTGAAGATCCACTTTTCAAGAAATTGTCTCTCTCTGTTAGGCATAGAAACAAAATCCTCTTTAGGGCATCTCCAGTTGCCTACAGCATGGATAGGGTTAACACAGAAGGTACAAAATATGAACTGATTTTATTGTTGTAAGTGTGTCTTTAATTATATGTCATACATATATGAACACAACATGTTTGTAGTACATTTCCTTGGAGCATTTGTCTAGCAAGGAATTACTAATATAACAAATAAAAACAAGTTGAATTTAATATGGCATTGGGTATAATTTGCATATACATTATATGACAATAGATATTCATAGACTAAACCGTTTTTGATAGGATATTATGCTCAACTCGGATTTGCTCACTAATCTCCATATATAATTTTAGCTTGAGGGTTAAATCGTACTAAAAATGTTTCATAATCTCAGTTCCTAGTATTTATTGATATCATGTTACAAAGCTAGGTTTTGATCTTTGTGTACAGTGCTTATCACTCTATGCTTCAAGGGGCCAGAGCCATCCTTTCAATTATCATATCTACCCCGGTACTAAAATACTCTTCTTCTGTCATTCTGCTGTCATAGCAATCCATTTTACTGATTACTAGAACTTTGTGAAAGGGTGTGCTGAATAGAAACCACCATTGATTCAGTTTTATATTACGACTCCAGACATGGCTGATGATGACAAACACGCAAAGAAAATAAATTGGTGCTTCAAAGTAAAATGTTATTACATCTAGACTAGAGCATAATGTGAAAATTACGATTTATTGTACTGGGACCTGTTGCACGACACTCTTGTAGCACTACAATAGTTCACTGTTGTAACTTGGCTCCCGCCACAATAGAAAGCGTTGACCTTACAATAGTTGTAGCCTACAAGAGCTTTGTGCAACAGGCCCCTTGTTTCAAAGTATTGCACCATGGTTATACTGGGAAAGCTAAATCCAATGGGTTGGTGTAGCCGGTTTCTTTCTCTCAGTCTCTCTATATGCCCGTTAGATGAACTAGGTAAACATCAGAGTATCAATGGTTGTACTACTAGTATTCAAACATCAGAGTATCAATGGTTGTACTACTAGTATTCAAACATCAGAGTATTAATGGTTGTACTACTAGTATTCAATTCCTATATGAAGTTTATAACTACAAGAAGCATTGGCATACATTACACATGGTCGATATTCTATACAAAACAATTGTATTGTTTAACAATACTATGTTAATAAAACAGTACATACACATGGATACATATAGAGTAAAATTTGTACACGTTAAGCACAAGTACTACTAGTCTGATAATGACAGTGACAACTCGTACATACAGTGTACAATATGGGCATCAATCCATGCATTCATTGGTTTGATGATAAACATGCTGAGATATATCCATCACAGCCAATCACTTAGGTTTAAACAGAACCGAACAGAAATTTATTCCTATATACATGACATTGAGCCAGTGAATATGGAGTTTAGCGTCGCTGCGAGAATTTTTCGCCCATTTGCAACGAACATGACATTGAGAAATACTAGTACAGTAAATCACACTTTGTATTTCAGTTAATAGTGTATACTATATAGTGTACTGTACATACTAGGCATATTAATCAGTCGACAACAATCTAACTGCAATATGAACACCAATTTACTAGTACATGGTAACATGTGTGTGTGTGTGTGTGTGTGTGTGTTTAGTTAAACATATTTATTGCCCAAAATGTCATGAGATTGGATAAAAGCTAGACGCTTACGAGATCCGTGTGTGTGTGTGTGTGTGTGTGTGTGTATATATATAATTACAACAGTAATTAACAATATGAAGCTATTCATGTGGATTTACTAATTGGCGTGTAATTAATTTAACTGCTGAAAACACCAGTTATATGATAAAACAATAATAATAATATATAACAGACATTAAAAGCATCACTGCAAAATAATAAACGATTGGAAGAAAGCACGAACATGTATTTTTAATAATTAGTACTACATATAGAGCACCTTTTTTTTCATGAAGGGACAAAAACATATATCTTTTACAAGTTTGCATGAATACAGAACGTAGCACTTGGATGATGTGAAGCAGTACATTATGGAGTTCAGAGTGACCTTACAAAAGACAGTGACCTTGCAAATGTCAGAGTGACCTTCATCGTTTATTACTCGTGGGAGACTATTCCACTTGACTGCATAATACCCGTGGGGCGCTTCTCTCCCTTATTAGCTGTATAGGGAGTGTAAGTGTCGACTGGTGGTATTTCCGGTGACATGCTCGTCGGTATCCGTCTTCTAAATACGCGCAACGTCGTACAGTGAGAAAACAGTTTCCGCGTCAATCGACATTCAGACAGAGCCAAGTAACGTCAGTCACCTCCCATGGCTACGATATATAGCAAAGGGTACTACGGGTACTATACAGTAAAATAAAAGAGTATGACGGTGGGTTACACCATACACGACTGACACAATGTCTTCTTGATACGGCTTCTTATTGTTGGAGTTGACAGTAGTCTGAGAATTTACAAGTCAATGAAATATTAAGCATGGCCAGCACCGGTGTTTTTTTCTTCTCGTATGCGACAGGAAGTACTATACGAGCTCCCATCATGCACCAAATAAACCAGAAATATCACAGATAACTCCCAGGGGGTTGAAGATGGAAAAAAAACCTAGCTTGGGTCCTTTACACACTTGCTGTTGTTCACGGAGTAGCCTTTACAACAATTAGTGACGCAAACGGAAAGGTAGGTTTTGTACCTGGAAGACAAAGACGGACATTTCAGATAATAATTATATATGTACCCGGTATCTATATGAAAATAGACCTCGAGATTACGAAACCTTGTTTACTACAGTTTTATGCCCCATACATGTGTAAGAATTGAGCTTGAGCATGACATCGTACTCTGAAAAATGTTTCCTCGGTACCTAGTCTAGTTATTGGAGTGAGAAATGTAATATACGTTATGAATTGTAATTATATATAGAGAGCCTGTACAAATAAAAATGTTCTTGGAAGTCTGCACTGGCATAGTAAACCTTGATGCTTCTTGTAGTAAACCTTACTATGCCAGTGCAGTCGTCCAAGAACATAATGCCACATTTTAGCAGGTTTCAATCAGTTTGGGATAACAGTTTGTTTCATCTTTTTTTTTCTCTGCTAAACTCTAGTAACCAATTTTCACAGTATTCACCAATCAAGCTTTCCTGCAAGAAATATGGAAAGTAAAGATTACCTTGTACACATTCGAAGTGACCATATATCACACAGACTTTGGTAGTACTTCTTCTTTGGACAAGAGTATACTGTAGGAGGACACAGTTTGTCGCCACATGCCGACGTCATCGTTTCCTCATTGGGAGAACTACAAAACCAGGCAGAAACGTTACTCAGTTTCAATATTTCAAGTATTCACATGGTAAAGCCGTGTGTGTGAGAGAGAGGGGGAGGAGAGAGAGACATATGGAAGGAGAGAGACGGACAGAAATAGGGGGAGGAGAAAGTGAGATATAGAGGAGAGAGACAGGAGGAGAAAGCGAGGGGAGTAGAATGAATGACAGGAAGGAGAAAGAGATAGAAAGAAAGGGAGATAGGGGAGGAGACGGAGAGAGGGGGAGGGGAAAGATAGACAGACAGACAGACAGAGATGGGGGGCGCGAGAGAGATGGGAGGAGACAGAGGCAGGAGACAGACAGACAGACAAACAGGGAGAGAGTGAGAAAGATTAATTCAATCCTTGCCTGCAAGTTTCATTCTTAGGATTACACCTGCGAGTCCGAGTTCGATTCCCACACCCGCCACATGTCTTGGAACAGGACGACCATTGGCCCCATGAATAGTTCTGCACCTCAGTGACGTCATTGCTAACCGCTTTGATAGAATGAACAGAATTATCACCTATGACTTGAGAAGTGGGGAGAATGGGTGTCGTGAGCGTCCCTGGAGTAGAGTTTGTAAGCGCTACTGAAATTGATTTAGTCAACATCTCGTTAGATCATAAAAGGCATACTACACAAAGAATGTTAATTTACTTATGTACTTATTACCCAAATCTCGATAATAATAATTTAAAAAATGTGGATCACCGAAAGTGATTTTGGCGATATATAGTTGATGGTAACTATCAGAAATGAATGTAGTTGCATTTATTACTGAAATATAGTGCTACGCCCTCATTGAAATCTGTGATTGTATGCCTTAATTACTATTCATGACTTTGATCGGTCTTTACATAATTATTATAACGTGATGTATGAATCGACACTCAAGAATAACATGCATGCATGTTGAAGCTAAAAGATCGTCAAAGGATGGTCTAAGACTAAATATAAATACGACTCATAACTCGTAGCACTATCTGTAGACCGTCCTGTGTGTACGCACATAGTTCACGTATAGTACAACACACATTGCCTTTGTTACTTGCGGTCATAAGCAGAAACTTTCAGTGGTACCACTTTTGGTAGAGAATGGGAGGAATAATACAGTATAAGAACTCAGGATACTTACATCGACATCTGGAACCATCGAGTTGATATTGACCACAACAATGTCCCTGGTCCCGCAGACAGAAACCATGACGATAACCAGTCAAATTCCTACAAGGATATTCAAAAATAATTAACTCCTTGTTGATGTTGTTTTTTCTAAAAAAACTTGTTTATTGCTGTTGTCGTTTCGTGAGGTACCTCTAAGCTTAATTATGGGATACATCTTTTGTCAAATTCGCAGTTAGTGATTCGTAATTTGATTGGTGTTTGCAAGCAATTAATTGAAAGTAATAGGACAAGCTACTTCCGGTTTGACTGGCTTAAAATATACGTACATGTACTCACATCCATCGACTTAATTGAATTTATACCCGATGGATACTATACATCGCACAATGACAATGTACAATCATTATGTAGTCGACGGCATCTATTTAGACTAATATAAATATATAAACACACACACACACACACACACACACACACACACACACACACACACACACACACACACACACACACACA
>JAUTBQ010193586.1:0-10169 GCA_032361185.1 Lepetodrilus ovalis | reverse complement strand
CGTTAGCGGGTAGCATGGAATTCCACCCAGTGTGGATCGACGAAGGGGATTTTGGCGATATAGAATTGATGATGACTGTCACAAATGAATGTAGTTTAAATTTATTAATCAAATATAGTACTACGTGCTCATAAAAATCTGTGATTGTATGCCTTTAACGAATATAAAATCACGTGATATGAATATTACACAGCTGTGGGAAATTCGTGTATCAATATTAAGTTATGAGAGTACTGGACGTGACTTAGTCTAGTATGTGTACATGTACAGCTGTATATTTATACATGACGACAGGAGAAGTACAAACAGAGACACGCTGTAGTATGGCTGGAATGTCTTGTAATGAAATAATATTTATTTATTTATCATTCCTTGTCCTTGTTTGGAATAGTTTAAGAGAATGTTCTGTATATTATTCTACACGAAGAACGAGGACTTGTATACACGGCGACTCAGCAAATAGTTGGGATACTAGCAAGTATCACTTTACAATGAAACTTTCAAGATCATAAGATATTAATACACATACCTATACCGTATACCAGCAGAGGATAATAGCTACATTTGACTGTAAATAATGCAGGCGAAATGTTAAGTACCGGTAGAGTAGAGTATAGAAATGTGTCTACATTCAGGAGCATTAACAAAAACACAACACACAAAAATGCCAGCTTATGTTATATTAATAGATAAATATTATTTTCAGCTATTGGAATACAAACGTGGATATGTCAATCGATGTACATTCTGTGTACATATACCATGTATACCAGTGAATCGAAACAAGAACGGAAACCTTAGACAGCTATTTATAATGCTTATGTTACAATAAGAATGTTTATGATTGTGTAGGGATTATTAGAAAACCGCAGTAGCCTATAGTTGTAGTAAAGTCAAGAAACCGTTGTTATACAACCTATACCATGTATACTGCTGACCTCTAGCAAGAGACATAACTGAACGTCTCGCATGACTAAACATTCCTCTCGCCTACTCGTCAAACAATGCGAAATATCAAACAATGCGACATATCACTCATAGACACACGATCTGGTCAGTTAAGAGAAAACATAGACAAGAATGGAATAAGAAGACAAACTACCTTAATGTGGGTCGTAATGATCCCTTGAGAACATCCCAACAATAGAGGTCCACTCTGAGCAGAGAACACAACACCAAGACCAGGCGAACAGTGAACACAAACACCGGCGCTAGTGAAGCGAGACACAGACACCGAGCTATGACAGGTAGCTCTCCGTGACCCCCCAGCTACAGAGGTCACAGCGCATTCCAAACAGGCGTGTAATATTTTGAAAACCCGGACTAGGTCGGGCTAGCTTTCTATGTAATTGCCACTCTGGGAAGAAACGTGATATGATCGTGTGTTCCCTCTGGATCGGAGACAGCCATTAAGGCATTGTTCGTCCCCAGGTATTTAGATAAGGGCTGGAGACAGGTAAAGGTGCAGGTATATTTAGCGTTCCTCAGTTAGTGTTCTTAGCGGGGCAAATATACGCCAGGAGGCAATCCCCTTGTACACCGTGACAGCGAACTCCTGGTCCTTTGTTGATGGTTAGGTCTCTTCGACATCAATATATCGCTGTTATTGGAAAGGCTACATATTTGGGATGAAATATTATTACAGTGGTAAAGGACTGCACAACGAGTCTTCACACGAAGCCAGAATACTATTGTACTGTGTATGACTCATAACACACTGTATCACACCACAACGTTTGGCTCACACTATAAGAATTTTCATTACTTACAAAATTAAATGTAAAATAATGTTTGTAAAGCTTCGGCCTGGACTATTAAGACTATGTTATTATATCATGACGAATAGCACCTACTCTAGCAGTACTATATTATATTGTCACATTAATTAATTCCTACATGTTAAACATCGTATTATTTTGTTTAAACTGTCAACTTATCTTAATGAGTGTGGGATATATCTCTAATAACGTAGCCAAATATTAGTCCAAGTCTATATCACATACAATCGCAATGCACATACTTCAGGCTCTGTCATTTGTCCTCTATGTCCTGTAGCAAGACGATGATTTATTAAACATTAAGTCCTCGGAGATAAAGCACGTGCTTGACATATATTGACAATCCACAAACAGGACTTAGGACATTTGCAATAAATAATGCTGTGTCAACGAAGGCCTTGATGTAAGCCTGCTCTACCTTAGAGTCTTACGACCTCATTTTGTAAAAGTCATCGGAGGATAGTTTGGTCTCTGACTTGCAATCTAGAATGAAAGTAGATTACTTAAGGAAACCTTGAATGAGGCTCAAATAATGTGTTTGAACTGTGCAAGCTAGCCATACACCCGGCGTAGATTATGCTCGTCTTGGAAGCTATACTTGAAACTAACATTGCGCTAATCTGAAAGATATACTAGCACTATCTAATGCCGGAATAAGCTCGTTGCCGATATGTGTTTCCAGTAAATACAGAATGTCCATCAATCCAACGGGTTTCAATTGTTTCCATTCTCGAAAGCCACAGTTAGTAGGGAAAACTAATCATTCCCACAAGTAGCCGTACATCTCCACCCTTGTCTTGAGGATGCCATGTGTCAATATGATATCATGAGTGCCATCTATCTATATGCTATCATGAGTGCCATCTATCTATATGCTATCATGAGTGCCATCTATATATATGCTATCATGAGTGCCATCTATCTATCTATATGCTATCATGAGTGCCATCTATCTATATGATATCATGAGTGCCATCTATCTATATGCTATCATGAGTGCCATCTATCTATCTATATGCTATCATGAGTGCCATCTATCTATATGCTATCATGAGTGCCATCTATCTATATGCTATCTATATGCTATCATCTATCTATATGCTATCATGAGTGCCATCTATCTATATCTATGTTCTCATCCTAGGACGACGCCAGAGTAATAAAAAGACGTGCGCAGACTCAGTCGATCAACTACGATGTTGCTGATGTCTCTGATCAGCTTCACCAACACGTCGTGTGTGTCAGTGGACATCCCTCAGAGTGTTCTACATCAGGCGGAATATCCACTATCCTGTCATCTGAACCCCCTCGGGACTACGCTCACCAATTGTACTAATTATACTCGAGTTCTACCAACTGTCATGGCCTCATAAATTACTAAGCAAATATCCCTGCATGGGCTACACCACGAGTTGAGGTGAGCAGTGACAGTATCGTCACTTTCATAACTTCAGAGCTCGTGTCATCATTTACATCAATGCCATCGTTGTCATTAGCATCATGAGCATCATTCTACTCATCATTATCAAGGTCTTCATCCAGCCAAATAATAATTATTCCTTCTCAATTAATTACACTTTCTTAATATTTAATGTCTACATAATTAAAGGAATATGTTTACAGGTATGCACGTATTAAATCCACATATCAATCAATCCTCCAAGTAAGTTATCTCACTGTTCACATGTATATTTAGTTTGGGGCTACATCCCTAGTACAGCGATGCCGTTCATGTCCATCTAACCCCTGTTGCGTGGCATATAATGCATCGCTAATGACCTCTCGTGTGATTTAAAACATGAAGTTGGTTCTACAACACGTGTCTCACAGGACAATGCTGCTAATTATCTCCCCTTGCAAGACCACCTGAGAGTTATGTAGGTTCAGTGACGGCGGATATGGAGGACTAATGAACACGGCTGCACGACTTATCAATATATCTGCAGTAGCAGCAGCTGTTGCTAATTAGAATGGACGGCGAGGGTCGTGTTCTTCGCGACGTCCCAGTGCCCACAGGAGATGCCGCCTCAGATTGGGAAAGATACATTCACTCAAACTATTGATACTGATTCGAAGCCAGCTGCCCTGTACGTCCGCGTTATCAGTATCGTCACGTTACTGCCCGTCCCGGATGTAACGTCACTGAGTTTAATAGTTCAGTACTTTACTTCGTGTTTACTGCACAGTCCATATAGCAGTGATTCTTACTCCAGACTCACAAATACACTGTCACTTAGTGTCAACAATAAGTATGTAAATAGACCTGAAGTATTAATTATCCGTATCACAAAATCACAATAGAAATCACTTTCGAAAGATGAATATCTCTCGAAGGTTTTTAACATTGAAAACTGTTTCAAGCAGAACGCAAATTTCCTATGGTATTCTCGTATACTGATTGCGATACTTCACTCCAATAATGCGCGCCCCCTGGTGGTAAATGATGCATACGTTAGGCGGGGTATATGGCAAGTGGAACATGACTTTCCGCTACAGTCGTCTCGTCCTGTGGGACTGCATTCAAAGCATTTAATTTAACTACGATATCCAACAGTGCACTTGAGTGATTTCATTCGATAGCTATCACGCCGGTGTTTTGAACGACGGTACGTATACCCTAATAATGACGTTGACGTTTTTGGAGCAGGATGTAAGCAATAAAAGTATTCCTGTCATGTCGTTCAGGTAATTTATGTCAAGTCTTTTGTCTCCTGTCTGCGATGCAGTCAGTTTATTCCTTTCTGTACATAATTATCCTCTAAACAACTGCATGTTAACATCAAAGGAACTCTTTACTATCAAATATCGCATCTATTAACTCTATATCGCATCTATTAACTCTACATAATATATATTTGTACTGAACGAGTCATGCGATCGTCTCATGACTCTATCACAGCGGCAGGTAACCAAGTTAGGTTTAGTTATTCATAGTAAACTAATATTTCTGCAATATCATGAATCATTGTGTAATAAGATTGCATTAACGTCCAGCAATTCCACGTCCTAGTTCAAGGCAACCGAGAATGCACTTGGCACAATGATTAGTCAACTGAACCAACAACTACATGTATTTCAAAGGCACACAGTATTAGATCAATATCATATGTATCTCATATTCATATCACTTACATTAATAGAGAGGTAAATCTTCCAAGTCCACTCGGTTATCTACACGATGTATTTACTCAAACTTCTCAAACTCGCCGTCCTCGCACTGAACAGAAACATACACACGTATGTCGTATATTCATACAGAAACAAACTATCTGTAGACTTGCTAAGACTTGACATTTTGCTAATTCGCCTAATCCTCTTTTCATCTACTAGTCTCTAATCCTGGTAAAATCTTCCTAACGTGGGCTTAGTGTAGGCTGTCAGGACAAGGTGTAAATCCCTTGATTAGTCAATACTGGGCTGTGGAAGTTCTATTGTCGCTGATGCGGATATTAATTCTGGATGACCCCTAAGGCCGTGTATAGTAGGAAGGTGGCACAGCTCTCCCTGGAGGTGTGGGATTGTTCAAATACAACAAGACGAACTATAAACAGCTGATGTCACGCGGATAGAAATTAATTATCTATATTGAAATCTGCACATTGAGTCATGCATAAGCAATCTTTCGCGAATATGTAATAACTGAGCTCACCACATACATGTAGGCCCTGTATCGCAACACAATAAAACATCTTCCCTACCGACAACGTCTTCTTCATTTAATAATTATGTAACCGGAATTTACTTTAGTTCCAAATATTTACTTCGTCTAAATAATTGAAATAATGAAAGTATATATATCATGAATTGGTCACGCTATTCCATTAATAATCCCAGCCATGTCTTAATATAGTGTATTAATACAATGAATAAATACAAAAATCAATATTCAGATTTCGGCTTGACAACGTAACTGGACAATGGACACAAACTAATACAGTATTTAATAGTGACCCAGGTTATAATGGTTAACACAGACTCCAACTCAATACACTGTCGGCCGATAGTATGTATGTAATACATCCCACACTACCATATTATCGTTTAGTGCCTAGCTGCAAATTGAAAAGCAGTGCTATTACTTGTAGGTAAGTACACCCTGTCCAGTGAAGTTAATTAACCATGTGTATAATTAAAGGGGCAGTCGGAGACCGAACGCTTGGACAACGTGAGAACAAACTTGACCCGTGTGAGACAAACCTGTGAGATAACATGGATGTTAGGTCAGAGGATTTGGGCCCAAGTAGGGGACATTGAGCCCTGCGGGAGTGGGGAACAAACAACGCCATACAGACGTCAAGTTACGTCGAGTCGTACATACTATATACTAATACGTTACGTCATGTCAATATTCAGCTGTAATGATAGCGACTGCGAGTCTGTGGAGAGCGCTGTGTCAGCATATGTATAGCATACAGCGTGATGGTTCTGTATAGAGATGTTGGGATATACAAACTTACCACTATTGTAAGTGTATGTTTATATGCTTTCCTTTCAATATCACAAATTATCATCACGTCATTCGAGATACCCGGAGGTGCCAAAATACTAAACTTAATTCACGAATTATTAATCACAGAAACATTGTTGTCTGTATTATGTATATAGAATACCCGGTACCGTGACGTAAACCCGAATATAAGCCACGTGTGTGTGTTCTGATATTACAATTTCACCCTTTTTACAGATATACATTAATAATGGCATCTGCGTTGTGTAAGCCTTGCCGTTGAAACATTAGATTGGGATAACTTGAATCAACACGAATCGACTTGCAATATCCCTCCATTGGTGTGTATGTCAGTGTATATCTTTCTGCAGCATGGAATCCGTCCCTATGTTACAGCTGTAACTGTTGGATAAGTGCGAGTAGATAAATCTACGTGTAGGTATCGACGTGCCGCAGACGCTGCGTCAAACAGTTCGTCTGTTTCTTCTGGTTACATCAAAGGATCTGTCTGTCTTCGTCACGTAGGATTGCTTGATGTCTTAGATGAAACACTGGCAGTCTGCGTCAGACAATCCATCCTGAGACCGCCACCAGTACAGTGATCACCTCCAGCAGTACACTGATCACCCCCAACAGCACAGTGATCACCTCCAGACGAGCAGGCCAGTACATTGATCACCTCCAAACGAGCAGACCAGTACGGTGATCACCTCCAGCAGTACGGTGATCACCTCCAGCAGTACGATGATCACCTCCAGCAGTACGGTGATCAGCTCCAGACAAGCAGGCCAGGCGCTGGATGCAGGCTACAGACGGACGCCGCGAGATGACGGGCATGAGGCCAGGACGACCTTGATGTAAGGATGACAGAACTGTGTAGTAGACGCTAATTACCGCCACCTTTATGTGGGCCATTACAGGAGTTCAGATAAGAAACTCAATAATAATGGTTTTATGCAATGTTAGGTAAGTTAATTACTGTGGCTTTACCATTATTTATGCCATCTGATCGCGAGGTATTCTCTAACCGCTGTTCCAAAAGGACGTCATAAACCATTTTGACTTCGTTATTCTTAGGACATCGTACTTCTTAGGACATCGTAAATTGCAGAAACAAACAGACGGTAAACCAACGATGCGCATATACATATATATCGGGCCTCTACAAGCCAAACTTGTCTTGGCATCATTATCATACAAATGTGGGTTATTGTTAGAATATATTTCATGATTAATATTTTGTGAAACCTTTCTTACGACGTCTTAAATGTTACGACATCTTAACTAGTACTGACATATTTGTGAAGGACGTGTCTGGCACTCGACGGCCACGGTTATAGAGAACACAAACTATTTCAGTATGACTAACATGTTGAAACAACTTTTCAAGAATTATCAGCTTCTACGACCTTGAAGACAGCGCAACGCTAAAGAGCCAATCCCTTGTACGTGATGTGTTCCAAGTAGAGCACATGAGCAAATCAAACATAGCACATTGCAAGATTTCAATGCTAATCTGTTAGTCTGCCCTGTTCCCTTCGCCAGTGATATTTGCAAGACATGAATCCCCATTGTATACCTTAGAGAGGTTGTGGGATCAACAACGTGTGTTATAATGAAGATAATGTAAGCTAGTTCGATAATCCGGTAGTGCGACCTAAATACAGCCAAATGACAAACTTTCGAAGATGCTTGGAAAAATACCACCTAGGATAATCTGGTTTGGCCCACCAATTGAATTCCTAAATAATACTGTTTGTTTCTGGGATGTACTCATATCTAAATCCTGGTGTACTCACCCGATACTGCTCGGGACGCCGTCCAAATAATAAAGTACAGCTACGCTAAAATATTGTCCGTTTTACATAATTGACAATTATCATTCGTCTGTCACAGACCCTGTTCTCAACCGAATAGGCCTATTCCAAATATCTCCCATGGACAATAGCACGTCTAGATTTTCTGGGGAACAGAGGATAACGATTTTCAGAGGCTTATTTCATATAAATATTATACCCATCATTAGAATTTATTAAAAGTAATTTACTTTCACTATGAATAGTCTAAATTATCACCTAATTGCAAATTCTGCCAAAATAATTAATGTATGTATATATATTCATAGCAAGTGAGATACCGGTAATGCGCTATGAACTTGATGTGCACATATCGATAGTTACTAAGTCCGCACATAGCAAAGTGACATTTACACCTGTCGGAGCAGTTTTTGAAATCAATAGTATTGTTCCTGAGACATTCATAACAGTAACACATCCAACCACACAGGTTTGCCTTGACATTTACATCTATATAGTATACGGTATTATTGAATGTGATACCAACATAACCAGGGATTTTGTTATTGAGCCGTATTATTTCAAGTAATTTAATAAACTTGAACTTTGAACATTTAAAGTTATAAGTTTTTCATGCGAATTCAAGATACTAGTATAAGTTCAAGATGATATGTGATGACAGTACGTGAAAATGTCAACACTGAAAGTGATACGGTACATCCAAACAGGCAGTTTGATCTCAGATGTCTCATATTGAAGTCATTATCGGTTTATCCGTAAACTATCATGACAATAGTAGCTTATACCTGTGCAGGGTTAGTACAGAAGAAGAAGAAGAAGAATGAATGAATGTTTATTTAGGTACATGTGTACCTATACTAGATGATAGTCTTTTCTTTGTTGAGGTTTTAACGTCCGCTTCCAGCATAGCTGATTTCGCACACTGAGTACATAATATACTTACTGATTGAGTGTCCACGTAACTACCAATCACACAGAAGACAATACGAGTATATTCTCTATCAAATCGTCATCACAACAATTATTGTTGTTAGTTCTATTCGTATTCCCTTCTACAGGTAGAATGAAAATCAACTAACTTTAATCCATACGTGCACTTTCCACTTTCCTCCAAGTTATTTATTAAGGACAAATGACAGGCCTACGAGAGCAAATGACCAAACTGAAGATCCTTTTGTTTCTTCCAAAGATAAATGTAGCAATCTAACGTTCTCTTTGCATTGTCATGATGCTCGCCCTTTTGTAAATTGTCCCTTTAAATTTCTGAATAAACACATTGCTGTGCTCCGTGCTGTTAACGGCGCCCCCACCCTTAGTCTCAACACAGTCTGGGGACACTCAACTATGTCATTTGCCAAGACAAACACTGTTCTCTCCTCCAGTGGCAATGTCTTATCTCTGTGTACACCAGCCAATAGGATAGGTCTTGTTTTGCATAAACTTTAGACTTCAAGGTCGTAAAAAATATTCATAAGTTCACGTACGTTATATAAGTTTTGACACTGATACATTACACCTGCACGTTAGGTAAGGACGGTCACGATAAATGTTATTAAAACCGAGACATGCCACTTTCAATAAGTTAAGATTAATGACGAAAACAGGTACTGAGTAGAGATGTTTATATTCTTACAAAGCAAAACGGTCGCATTATGTTGTATCAATCCAATGCGGCCTAAATGACTTATAAGTTGTGCGTCGGCGAAAAATCTCGCCATGTAATTATATTGACACGGTTTACACTCGCTAAACGGACAACTTAGCCGGAAAAGAAGATTACGCTAATCCGTGAGAATTCCTTCAAATGTCAGCCATGTTTGAACTGCATCTCCGGCCCTAAAACTAGTTTATAAACGTTGCGAGGATAAACATTTGTGGGACTCTGTCTGTACGTGTGTTTCTGTTACACATGGAGTGCATTGCATTCACTTGACACTTTCACAGAGTAATACGAATTCAACGTCATGATGTTTCAAGTTTACATATTACGTGTATATATGCTGCTATACAAGTGTTTTTGTGTGCACCCGTTGTATTAATAAAAAAAAAAATATATATATATATACACACACACACACACACACACACACACACACACACACACACACACACACACACACACACACA
>JAUTBQ010193575.1:0-10169 GCA_032361185.1 Lepetodrilus ovalis | reverse complement strand
TTATTATTATATATCCGAAAAACAACAACATTATACGTTGATAATAAAAACAAGCTAGATAACACTATGCAAATCTAAAACAGTTCTGTTCAAGTACCTTTCGAATTTTTCGAATTAGATTTGACCAACTTATTTCGATGACTACCCAATATAATGGAATAAATAAACTAGTAAAAAAATGTAAGTATAAAAGCAAGTAAACAAGTAATCTTTAATAAGTACAACGTAAATTAAATAGGTAGGCTTATAATAAAATAATTATGTGAAAATGTATGTGTTTAAATCTACTGATTTTTAGGTGATGTCAATATAAGTAAAATTAATATTACGTCGGGATATGAGTATTATTTCCCAATGAAAACACATTCATAATCTAAAGACACATTTATTTAAATTCTACTTATAGATATATACATGACATGCCATAACACTGCTTTGTCATTGCAAAGACAAACGTATAATCGGATCTGCATGATGTGAAAATCCAAAGGATTGAACGAGCACGCGTCATTCTAAACGACAAGCATCAGTCAATGCTCTCAGTGTAGCATTGTGTCAATATTTAGTGTTTTCCTAGCAATATCTATAACCATAATGTGCAGAATAAATCACACCTACTTAAATGGCAATAAGATGGTTGTAAGACTTAATGATTGTTTACTTGTAACAGCAGGAACCAAAGCCTCCAAAGGGCTATTGATCTTCGCAAGACTTAGCGGGGAGTAATCCTGTCCGACAAGCTATTAATCTTCTCTGGATCATTAGGAACTATTTTGCCAACAATCCAAACATTGTTCTGATCAAGTTCCACTCCACGACAACTTAGTTACGTAAGCCGATAGTAGTCGACTGATGACCACAAAATGGCCTCGAATTGACTTCCTCTCCAGTCGTAACTTTTGTCGTGAATTCGTGACGACATGCAGTTTCTCGTTAAATGGGATAAATGAGCTCTAACGTCCTCCTTACTGCCAATGGTTGCTAAGACACTGCACGTGCGCCACCGAGTGAAGACGTTACAACATCTCTTGAAATGACGTGATCTCGCGAGATGTCGTCTGTGTCTCGACTTCCGGTGTTCTCCGATTACTACAAGATGGCAACAGTGTCAACACTCATTTGTCATGAGAAGTGCAAATTCATCCGGTGTCGACTGCGAGCACGCCCTAGACGATAACAATGAAGACTGATGCGCGCGCCTTTGTTCCTCGTCTAATTAGTCTGACGAAGCTAAGCCTGGAACGTGATGTAGGATGAAAAGTGCTTCAGAGAAAATCAAAAGTATTCAATGAAACTATTCTTCGTATTCCATTATCTAATACATGTGCACAGTTTCCCTTAAATAGTTAAACATTAGTGTCTGCTTTCTGTCTGTAAATTTATTACTTTGTAAAATACAAAATGTAATATATGTACTGACCCTTAACTTGTTTGGGGTAGTATATTGTGATCCGTAATTAGTCAAATTGTCTTGCCTACTTAGTTACTATGTTATCAATTGATAAGAATCTTCGGAATTATCAATTATAGGAAGTATACTGTCCATAGTCTCAGAGGGTGAAAGTCAATCACTTTTATAGAACTTATATTGATGTAATCTATATTTGCAGGAAATTAGCTGCTGAAATGCCATACCCTCTTGTTCTCCAGAAATCTAGACGTGCCTAACTGATCTAGGGGGTTATTTGGAATAGGAGTACATTTATTTGGATGAGAACAACGTGTTACTGCTATTCTCTTCATATTGCATTGTCTATCTAATACACACACTTTCCCTTTATAGCCAACGTTACCATGAAACCAATCTTTCTATTTCATTGTTCAATACATTTCCTTTTATATCCTTTACAATGCCAACACAACATATAACACCTTCATAAACAAATCATAGATTATCATCTATGATAAAACGTATTAATACTAAAACTTTATAGAATACCAAAAGGAGTATTGTTTAGTAAGCGTTACAATGCTGTACTTCGGAATGATGGTGGTATTTTTTGCTATTGTCTTTAGAGTTCAATCTTTCTCGTTTTCACAATTTTGTTATGCAAATTATTTATTTAGTCAGATCAATATCATGAACAATCGTCTGTAATATACTGTATGCATAAATAATGTGATAAGGAACCTATGGGCAAGAACGAAGCATATCTTCTTTTTCGTGACAGCCTTGAACTAGGATACACTGAATCGCTCTTGCAACAATTCTAATCGTTGAAATTTGATAGGGTTGTCCTCGAATTGCGATAACAACTGTATATTAGCACATCATAAAGGCAAACCATATACATATTTAATACAATAACGTCTGTACGTTAACTATCTTGGCTGATAGACATATATAATACTGTGAACTCCCCCATGCTAATTTTGACATTAAAGCGCTTATTCAGTGCAAACTATTAATACATTATGAAAGACGTTTTTAATGAATTATGCATATTAAATATCATGATGTTTATATAAGATCATCTAACTATACACGGATAATTGTGCGATTGTGCGAACAGGCGTGTAAGGTAATACATGTATGTAGCCATAATATACAATAAGTAACTGCTAGCTTGGGCTAAGGTACTCCTATAACAGATATACGACTGCCGCTTCTCTCCCGTCCCTAGCACACAGAAGCACAGGCTAATTACATGCGGATAATGCACATCAGTATATGACACGGGAATTTAAAGAGCACCATTAAATCGTTAGCTCCGATAGGTCGAAAGATTTCACGGGTATTTGCTTGGTACCCCACCCCCATCGCGAGCTATCCCGTGAGGCAAGGTGTTTGCAGGTGTACTTCGTTAGAATTGTAAACATTCTCATTTCTTAGCTCTCCTGTGTGACATCTCCGCTTGTTCGTAGTACTGTCTGCAAATCCTCGCTCTAATCATTTTCATTCCAAGTTTTTATTAGATAATTTATGGGTGCAAAGAAGAATATTTTCTCTATACGCCCCCTGTAGATTTCTAAAGACGACACCTATATTCCTTTTTAGAACATCACCAGATCTCTTCATGTACATGACTGTATAACAAGATACATATACAATTCAGAATGGGCTTATACGCTACATGAGTTAACATAGCATTTAACTGGTTTCTATTGTAAACACAACTTAACTCACCTTTAAAGCCTGGTAAATGTGTTCGCATATACACAGGTGTTGCGTATTAAAGTATTTAGAGCCTTCTTTTAATCTTCTGCGAAATGCCTATGTGGTGGTGGGGCAAGGATAACTTCTACGACTATATGTAATCAACGTGTTTTATTCCTCTGTAGAAACCAACACCATTCATTTGTGGGGACGTTTTATGAACACGTTTATTTTGTGGTTGCACTTCAATCATCAAACGAAAACCCACATTCAATGAAGTTATGCTTTTAATGCGTCATTCAGAGTATACTTATGGACTATTAAAATGATCACTTAAAAGGAATATTTCAACTGAAAGAAATTTGTTATAGTACTATAACTGTCACTTGCTATGAGAGTGATTTGCTCAGAGTAGGTGCATAGTGAAACATGTTTGTCCACAAGCACGCACCTGTTGTGGAATCGTAAAACATCATTGACTTTTTACACGATAAGTTATCTTAAACACCGGTCATGAAACAACAATTCGTGCCGAAACCAAGACAAAATATACGTTAATTTTAGTTATCATTGTCTCCTAACATTGCTAGTATCCTTTAACTATCCATTAAAAATTACCCACCTCATAAGACCGTATTTTGGATGTAAATTAGATTATTTAATACTACCTCTGAAGCTAAGCAGAGACCTGTTCTAAGCTCATAAACGCACTCGCATCTTGTAATATCCCGAAATAAGGTAATATTCTTCTCTGTTAATTCATTTTACACCAGGGAGTGTTCACAAGATCGCAATGAAAACAACGTTGGTAATTCACTCACAATGAAGAGGCATTACTGTAAGAATATATATGTCGAAACGATATTGAGAGAGACTTGACGGTGACTATATTAAAATGCTTATGGTGTCTTATCAGATGACACTGGTGGGCTTCTTTGATATGACATGTTCTATAAATATTAACTAAGTGAAGTGCACCTTAACTAAAATTAATGTTAAACCAATATTCGCATCGAATTCACGAGTAAATCATGACCTTCTAATCCGAAGTTACACTTTCCTTAATTAAATATTACATATTTAGTATGCTATGTTTTATATAAGAAATATTAGCATCTTTATTGCCAACATATACTCAGCTATTATTGATCATACTAACAGTTGCTATGTGCTTGAACGCTATTTTGAAGTCCGTTTTAAGAGCTCAGTATTTATGCTACGCAGCTATAATGCGAGATACGCACTATTCGAATTTCATGTTGGAAGATAGCTACGACGAGATATCTAGTCAGCGTCCTCATTCGTTACGAATACAAAGGCACACATTAAGCTATCTAATAATTGTCTTAAGCGTTCTGCGTAATATGTGCACCTTCAACTTGCAACGGGGGCTTTCTGGTTAATGTAAGTGTGAACAGAGATAGAGAAATACTTGATGACCTTCAGATGGGACGCCCAATGGCGGATCTTATAATCGTCTAACTAGAAGTGGGGGCACATGGGGAACAGGATAAGACACGGAATTAATTAGGACCTGGCGATGTTTTCAAATCGAGTGTTGATCACGTATTGCATTCTCGGAAGTCAATGTACCTGCATTTTCCCCGACAAGCAGACTAGTTGACAGGCCAAGAATACCCCGCGACTAGGCCACATTGCTCTCAAGCCATGACCCATCGCGACCTAACTTCACTATTTACGATAACACAGTACTTAGGGACACATTAAATCATGTCCTCGCACTCAATTGGGTTCGCTAATTGCGAAAATTAGCAGACTTAAGCATTTAAAGTCTGGTGTTATCACTACGGAATGGCGATACGGGTTTCTCTGACATGGCCCGCCCCGAAATCCCATGGACGAGGGGGAATGAAGTTGGTAGTGTGACCCTTGACCTCTTGCAGCTTTATGTTTCCGTAAGTGTTCGGGATAGTAGGATCGGGTTCGAATCTCCGTGATGCCGTTTCAAGGAGCGTCTTTAACGGGCCAGCGGTTATTTCCTATGTCAATCTTGGAAGCGGTTTGCTAAATTGCTAAATTGAATATATCTCACCTGCAGCGTCTACCAGGGATTCTCACCTGCGCGGTGGGCTTGGGAAGATAAACAGTTACTGTTAATAATCGGAGTTAAGTGGGCAAACTTCAAAGACAGCCGTAGCCTCTCATCGTACAAAGAACAGTATTACGTTCAGAAATATTAAACTGTGTAATTTGTTTTGCCAAGTCGTTGACACACTACAGGGCAAAGGGATAATACTACTGGCATTCATTGCCGTGCTTTCACCAGCCTGTTCTGGATTATTTTACTTTGGGATTTATTTCAAAGGGTTGGTACCTGTTATCGCATATCAACCAATTATGTTGTCATATTAGCAGGAGGCTAAATATGTGTACTGTATGGGAATTGCTATATAGTTTATGATTGATAGCATAGTATTATTTCTGATGACAGTGCGAACATCGCTCGAAGAGGAAACGATAGGCCATGATGTTACGGGTGCAAAATGCAAGGATGGGTATTTCAGCCTCAGAGTTTTTAGAAAAGTACAGAATGATGTCTGGGATACATGCTTCCACATAAGCTACTAGTACTAGATCCAGAATCTTTCAAATAATTGCCATTCTGCTCTGAATTCGATGTAAATTTGATCCGTTGTACTTAATAGCCTTGACCGATATGAATGGTGGTAACTGCAAAGAGGACATCATGCTATTTGTAGAAGTGCATTTAATGTTCTGTGTGGGGGTGGGTGTGGAATGGTCGGGGCAGGGGGGAAGACTACATCGACATGCGCATTGGATGTTAACTTTACACAATGAACAAATACATAGAATAAAATTCCAGACTATTGGAAGGCAAACACTCACATAATAAATTCGTCACAGGGTCTCACGTTCACAACACGACTGGTCTCATTTGCAAGAGAAGCTGTGCCTTATCTACGCGTCTGGACTAGCATCAGTCCATAGACTAGTATCAGGGCATAGGCTATCATCAGGCCATAGTCTATCATCAGGCCATAGTTTAGCATCAGACCATAGTCTATCATCAGGCCATAGTTTAGCATCAGACCATATAGTCTATCATCAGACCATAGTCTATCATCAGGCCATAGACTAGCATCAGGCCATAGACTAGCATCAGGCCATAGTCTATCATCAGGTCATAGTTTAGCATCAGACCATATAGTCTATCATCAGGCCATAGTCTACCTAGCATGAAGCCATAGACTAGCATCAGACCATAGACTAGCATCAGACCATAGACTAGCAGACCATAGTAAAGCATCAGGTCATAGTTTATCATCAGGCCATAGACTAGCATCAGACCATAGACCAGCATCAGGCCATAGTTTATCATCAGGCCATAGACTAGCATCAGACCATAGTCTATCACCAGGCCATAGTTTATCATCAGGCCATAGACTAGCATCAGACCATAGTCTATCCTCAGGCCATAATTTATCATCAGGCCATAGACTAGCATCAAACCATAGACTAGCATCAGGCCATAGTTTATAATCAGGCCATAGACTAGCATCAGACCATAGTCTAGCATCAGACCATAGTCTAGCATCAGGCCATAGTCTAGCATCAGACCATATAGTCTAGCATCAGACCATAGTCTATCATCAGGCCATAGTTTATCATCAGGCCATAGACTAGCATCAGACCATAGACTAGCATCAGGCCATATAGTCTATCATCAGGCCATAGACTAGCATGAAGCCATAGACTAGCATCAGGCCAAAGTCCAGCATCAGTTCTACCTCCCTCTATCCCACTAGACTGTCACAGGAGAGCCGTGAAGAGGGAGCTGATGTTTTTAATCACTGAGATGGCCAGACACTTCTGATGTGTTTTTTTATGTTTTTAATGCTCGAGCACCGTATAAACTTTGCATTACTAGTAGTCTAATACGCCTATTTAGACTACCCATTAGATCTGTTAAGCAAGTATAGATTACTGGAGAATTGGTAAAGCATTTCAGCTGCTCCTTTTATATCAACATAATACCAATCAATATCCTAGTAATTTATATACAGTATTGAATTACTTTCTTTCAACCTCTGAGACTATTGAGAGCCTATAGCCACATCTAAGCCCCTCAAATTTGAGTTGTTTAATGTTATCTTATTATACATGACCTTGCCGATTGTCAAAGCATTTTTATGTTTTGACATAAGTAGGCCTATATAGCATTAATTTTTACTTCCGGCAAATAGATTTTTTTTTTTATTCACATCAGTAGAACTTTATTATTGTCCTGCCGGAACTATCTGGAGCTTGTACGAACTTGAACACAACATTAACTCCAACATTCTCGACATTGGTATCATCTTTAGCTAATTTTAGATAGGTAATAACCGTCAAGATACATTAATTAACAGTCTTTTGTATAGTTAGATAGGTGGGAAATAAGAGGCAAAAAAAGCAACGTATAGTATTAATTGAAACATGCCTAAGACGCTGAAAACAACAAGCCATCGGCAATAAATATATACTTCATCCAGGTTTGTGACCGTCCAGGTTCTCACGGGCATATTTCAGGTGTGAAGTGGTTTCGTCTGTATCTAATCTCACTAAACACTCCACTCCAATAAACATTCAGGGACAAATCCAGTTCAAATTACCAATTCGCACGTCTTAAATATTAATAACAACGCAGCTACATTTAATATGTTCTAATGCACTATGCCCCTGTGTATATCCCGGCTTTATTAATACGTGGGGTAATTTTATTTTCTCACTGGGCTTATAAATATACCTAAATCGGAGTAGGTTTACGAGTTACCTTATCGGACAAAATGCTATTATATTTAGTCTGGAGTATGCTTGCGAGCACAGACGTGGTCTTATTAGGAAACCTAATGACCATTATTTTGTTAGTAGCATGATCGTTTAACACTGGGTATCGAGTTGATCCTATGCGTTGGTTCAATATGACGTATAGAGGTAATTTAATGACATGGGAACAGTCATAGGGACATACAGTTAACGAATGTCAATGAGTTATTTAAAAGTAATATTAAAGGCATACTATCACAGATGATTTACCTAGATAATGGTCAAACGAACCTCTTCCTGTCCACTGATGCAGTAATTGGTAATTCGATAGTTAATGTTTTATATAATTATTTAAGGTTACGGAACATTAATCATCTTGTCTTTAATGCATCAGCTGAACTGTGGAGCAAAACGTAACGATAACGATCATTATTCGTTGTACCACTTTAGATTGATGTCCTCTTGCGTTAACATAATGAAGCAAATAGAACTACGACCATTTTCAAGTTATCATAACTGGCAGAGTCCTATATCGTATGGTTGGAATAGAATGTTGCCTATCACACCGCGCTGGAAAGGGTTTTTAAAGCACAAACATGATTATATGTATGTCAACTGAATGTACTTTGCAGTTGTAGCTAAACACTAACCCAAAACAACCATACATATCTGTGATATTATGCTTTTTATGTGCGTTTTAACCTTGCTTTAACATTGTTGTTTTAATTTAATACTTTAGTTTCTTAAAAATCCGTTTTGCTCTTATAACAATCAAATACAGAAAATAATTGATTACGAGTGAGTTCAGGTAGTAGGATAACACGATTCAAATACGTATAATTTTGCATTTTATTGAACCAAATAAAAACCTATCAGCGAAACACATTGTGTTTTCCCCATCACTTCTTATATAAAACATCTCACAAAATAAGTGGAACTTAAGTATAGATCACTTATGAACACTATAGCATTCTAATTATCATTATAAAACCTTATTTGCTTCTTTCTATTTAGCCAATAGGTTCTCGATGTCTAAGTGTACGGCATCGTGTATATACTAGCTAGGTCGTAACGTTCTTATCGGGTATGTTTATGCCTAAAGTGTATAGGTGGCACCATACAAAATGTCACAAATGTCAGAACACTGTGTAGGTTAAGAGCAGGGATACATGATCAAAGACTTGCGACTGTAGGCAGGGACATTCTCCCCGCCATTATCACGCAAACTCCTTCACGCGTAAGCTTTTCCATCGCTCTCGCAATTATTCCACTTAGGCTGATATCTAAAATGCCACTATTAGCGTCTGTATTTTAGCTAAATGTACATCTCACGTACCATCATTTACAGAGAACGGCATCGGAACAAGTGCAGTGGAAAAAAAGATTCCCTCAAGTCAACTCCTCTGGTCTGTCTATCACGCCACAGACACGAAACATTAGTTCTACCAGACTGGGTTTTGTATATAACTGAGATCGGACCCGTTTAAATTATATTTTATAGTATGTGATGCTTTCTTCGTTTTGCATGACTCTGCATTAAATATATTAAATACATTAGATACACTTTATATTTATTTGATTTCAACATATTTTATTGACAAAAGTTCAAAAGGATTGGACAGAAGGAGAACTATTTACTTGTCGTGTATTAATAGTCATTTGCACTGTACGCGTTTAAATTTAATGAAATTGTGTTCATTTGTTTACTCACGAACATTACAATACCTCAGGACTAATCATACAACTATTGCGCACGTTTAATATGATACAAGTAACTGTGTAACATGTCTGACATGGGGAGTAAAGTAAGCGTGTTATAGTGTAACCATGTTTTAATTGATTGCTTTACGTCGCGGCAGGAATATTGCACTCATTGGCGACGAATCCATGTTTTAAAAATATGTTTGAAGAATTGTATCATTGTGTATTTCAGAATGCAAAGAAGAAGAAGAAATAACAACATGAACGAGTTCTGTATACACGCATAGGGTAAGTAAGTGTAAACGTTATAAATGGACTAGATGCTTGAGCGAAATTCTTAGATTGTAGTGCATTAAGTATTACTATCGCCACACAAAGGGTGTATTGCTTTACAACCACATTTTACATAAAGTGCACACTTAAAGGCATACTATCACAGATATTTATGGCCATTTTTGACTAGTTTTTAGCTACAACTACAAAGTACATTCACTTGACATACATAGAATCATGTTTGTACTTCCAAAAACCTTTCTACCGCTGTACGGTAGGCAAAATTCAATTTCAACAACCTGAACAATCT
>JAUTBQ010193574.1:0-22898 GCA_032361185.1 Lepetodrilus ovalis | reverse complement strand
TATATTTTGCGTTTACTGTCGCTTCGATTTTATCCACAAATGTCGACACATTGAGAGTGAATATAAAATTAATCTCTGAGTTTAGTGTAAGACATGTAACGTTAGCAGATCACTAAAAACCTCGGAAACATTTATCGCTAGAGTTCTGGGCACAGAAATTTGTTAATTGCGTATGCTTACAATTCTTCGACATGGTCCGAAATGACAGTCTATTTTTCGGCCATTTTCCATTTTGCCGTATGTCGTATGGGGACCGAACTATTACGACCGTACAGGCTACAAGACAGTGGTTACTGCTTAGGGCATTTTCAGTTGCCTGCAACAGGGAGAGGGTTCAAACGACGTTGCTTGTGGCAGAATATTTTTGCGTGACGTGAGGTTAAACAGCATCATATCATGTAGGCCTATGTCCATTGAAAAGGCCTCTTATTCAGACTCATTAGTAGCCAACAATTTAAACTTGATGGAAATTAATAACATGTTTGAACTTCTTTTTGACGGTATGCATAAATTTGTAACGTACCGCAAGGTGTCGCTACTAAACAGGCGCGCGTACTAATGGCGGATAGATACAGTTTCAAGATGAAAAATGTAGATATTATCTTATTCAACCGCCCTAAAAGAATCTAAGTAAGATGTTTTTAGACTTCCCGCTATTACAGTTCTTGTAAACCATAATAATAACAACAAGATACTACTATATTAGATAATATTCCCTTGAATTGATTGCTTCAGTACGAGTCTACTCAACTTTTTAAAGTAATTTACAAATCTAACTAATAATTATAATATCGATATATTTCAGCCTTTACTGCATTAGCAGAGATTCACAATTATCGCCTCTCTTGTCTTTCGTATCATGCTTTTAATCACATATGGATGCCTATGGCTTTTGTAATTTTGGTTCTCCCTAGACCTAACCGTAAAAATAGGAGTCATCGTAAAATGTTTTTGAGAGTCGTTGACAAACATTCCCTTGACAGTATCATGTCAATATTAATTTAGAAAACACCGAATCCAATGCATTTGCAATTTTGAAAACATACAGAAGGACAGGGTACACCTGAATTCAATAAAAACTAAATTATAGACATACTATCACTGTAATCACAGATATTAATGGTTGTTCTGGACTAGTTCTTAGCCACAACTGCAAAGTACATTCACTTGACATGCCCAAAATGAGGTTTGCACCCCCATGATAATGTGAATCGAACGTTTCTTTATTAGCGGTCCTCAATCTGTAGGCCCCTAATTTCAGTTTCCTCATATGCATACAAAGGGGCATAACTGGTCTATACTTTCCTGGAATTCAAAGTGGCAGGACTCGATTTCTGAAAATTCCTTCACAAATCAACTAAGATAATTAATAGTCTGTTGCACTAATTAATATAAAATATGAAATTTATTATAAATATCAACTATTGGATCCAGTAAAATATACCAAAATAACAACTTTTGGGTGTACAAATCAAATGTAAATAGTCTCAGACAGAAATATGTTTCGCTAAATCTAGGCCAACCTGGTTTACTGGGTTACATTTGAATTCAATGACAAGGTAGATATCCAATACTGTGTAGTGTCCAGTTCTGTGCTATTTACTAAGACATTACATCTGCTTCCAAAAAATAAAAATGGTATCCACAACTGACCCAGCCTTATATCCGAATCCGCTCTGTATCGAACAGTGTTATATCGAGGGGACACTGTACCACGAGAACCGGTTACTCCATGGTAATTATGTAAAAATTACATGATTGGGTACTATAAGGCAGGGCGGTATATCGAGGGGACACTGCATGACTGCTGTGAGATGTTGTTGTAGATATGATGGACACCCCTGACCTGGTTACTCCATGGTAATTGGGTACTATAACGCAGGGCGGTATATCGAGGGGACACTGTATGACTGCTGTGAGATGTTGTTGTAGAGATGATGGACACCCCTGACCTGGTTCCTATTGGAAGAATCATCAGTGGTGACAGGCTGGGGAAATCCTTACACGAAACTGCAAAGAGAGGCAATGGAAGACAATTGAAAACCATACTCAAATCAGGTACGAACTAAACTGTTTAACATGAATCCTTGAAAAATTGAAAAAAAATGTTATCTCATTTATTATCTATTATTTCTTTATTACAAAGCTGTTTATGATTAGTCTACTGTACAACATTAGTAACTATACTTAAACATATGATAGTCAAATGATAGTCAAATGCTAAATGATTTCAATTTATGGTGGAACTAATTTCAGAGAGTCATTTGCTTGAAAAGTCAAATGTATAGGTTTTTGGTGTTGTGAAGAACAAGGTACAGCTAGATGTGTAGTCACTCGACTGGTCAATGACTAGGGCTGCAACGATTCACCGGTGCACCACGATACAGAGTTTTCCAATTTGTGTATCGTATAGCAAGGCACAGATGTATTTAATTTCCTGATTATCATGGAATACACATGATACATGAGTGAACAAAATTCTGATATGTAGTGAGTCATTGGAGTGAAGTCCGTACAGAATATAGATAACTTTCGATGTTAATGACCGATCTGATCAAAACATCACGTTGGTAAATGAAGTAATACAGACTAATTATCTCAGAAATAATCAAAACGATATGTTTGGTTGCAAAATGGAATGAAGTAATACAATTTGCAAATGACATTCGGCCAAATTTAGTAATAAAACTGGGCTCCTGATTTCTACCTCAAAAGTTTGCATATATCGTATCATCGTATCGTGAGCTTTGAATCGTGATATGTATCGTATCGTAAGAAAATGTATCGTTGCAGGCCTATTAATGAGTTGTTGAAATAATGATCGGGTGGGAGTTGGTGAGCTTTCGTTTCTACAACCAAAATCCTCCATCCCTTTTTGATCATATTTGATTTTGAATACATTATCTATATATATATGTTTTCAGGAATCGTTGTGGATTATCCAAATGATCAGGGACAATCTGCTCTGTTTTGTGCATGCTGCACTAATCAACGATTGACAGCAAAAGTTCTGTTGAAGTCGGGAGCCAATCCAAATGAGTACGTTTGTTCTTGTTTTCCTGTCAAAATCATGTGTACGGATGGAACAGCATTACAGAAGCAACTGTTACCTTTTTGGTGACTTCAGCACGTCTTAGCTTGTAATGTCTGGTTGTCATGGAGATTCTGAGCTGACGGACAGTTGCAGTTGTTGTCCTGCAAGAAAACTCAGGATGTGTGTTGTGATGTTAGATATACACAAGATGCTTGCACTAGTCTCCGATGATGGGTAACTGCTTTAGCTGACATTGGAATCGAAGTCCGACAATTTTGTTTTGAATCGAACCATGTTAATATATTGTGCTATTTTTCATCTTCCAGTGAATAATGTATTGTGATAAATCTCACCATGCTATATATCTTTTTGCTCTACATGTACAGTACCAATCGTATATATTTCCTATATATCCAACATATTGAATTTTGTCTGCTCACATGTCTGTATGAACACCTCTCGCATATCGTCTCAAATCAAGTGGGTTTTTGTGTGTGTTTTCTCAGGAGGAGCAACAATGGCAGTACGCCGGTGCACATCGCTTGCTACGTGGGTAACGTCAGTCTCCTGGTGATGCTGATCGAAGCTGGTGGTGACCTGCGTCTCCATGACTATGAGGGCCGCAGTGGGAAGGACTGGGCACAAATCAATCCCGACATCAAGAAGGCCAAGAAGATGGTTGATTTCCTGGAAAAGTCGTACATGTTTGCAATGACGTACTCTGGGAACGACCTGAGGAAAGCTACAAGCAATAATGAAGTGTACGACCGATTTGATTCATGACTTCAGGCGCCTAGATTACGAAAAGTTTTAATGTGCAATTTCATGTTCAAGCTCTTTATAGAGGGATATGTGAACACAACTTGAGTTGAGCATGAAATTGTACTCAAAATAGTTTCGTAATCAAGGTTCAAATAAAATTTATTATTAATCTCGGGCCATGTACCGTTACAAATTGTATACTCAGCCTCATTTGAACATCATTCATCCGATATTATGGTAGCAAGAAATCACTTGCTCGTCGGAATTACTTTTTTTTTATATTTGGGTTTAGAGTCCCTTTCTAGAATCTTTCAGTAATATCACGACTTGTTAGTTTGGGGCAGGAAGAAACCTGCAACATCCGTAGTGCTGAATGTTGCAGTAAACCTGCGAGCACCGGCTGGTACTGACAGATCGATGATATCTGTATTGGCACTGTACAGACAGTGCATCCTATCAATATCGCGTCAGAAAGTGAACTTCCGCGAACATTGATGCTGGAATTTGAACTCAGGACCTTTAGCTCCAATGTCCAACGATCTACCACTGCGCTACCACCTGCCCCACTCAGAAATACTATGGCTAACTTTGAGCGTGTACTATTGGAGCTATAGAAGGCTGTTCGTTTTGGTACCGGCTTGACCCTTGACCTGAAAAACACGCCCGATTTGCCCAATTTCTTACCCACGATTCCAAGCGGCTTGCCAGCCAGTACCAAAACGAACAGCCCTCTATAGCTCCAACAACTCAAAGTCAGCCTATATGAAGTGCTGTAGCTTGCATCTAACACAAGGGAGGTAATTCCGGTGAGATTCACAAGAATGTGATGTTCTTTAACGTAGTATACAGATAGAGGTTTAATTGTCCATGAATATCCATGTACTCATTGTATGAATATGTATTATGTAGTTTACTTCTATTTCTAGTGCTGGTGTTGTATCCAACCTCATCCAAATGATTCGGAAGAAAACGGGCAACGACAATAGTATCAGTTTAGACCCACTGAAGAGAATACAAAGCATGGGATTTGGAAGTGTATGTGACTGCAAGCTATTGTTTATCTGACAAAATTCTCTCGTCTTGGTTTGTTATCTGTATATGATTTGGGTCGTGCTAATTGACAGTCTTAAGTTTAAAATGTCTTTTGTGGTAAACATATTTTCCTGTGAGCAGATTAAATGTGTTTAGTGTAGTTACCTCCCTTGTTTCATCAGCATCAGCCGTTGCTCAGGGGTATTACTGTAACACTTAGTGGGAGTTGCCTGCTCAGGGGTATTACTGTAACACTTAGTGGTAGTTGCCTGCTCAGGGGTATTACTGTAACACTTAGTGGTAGTTGCCTGCTCTCACACAGTGATCAAGTTGCCATGGCATGGCAGAAATTCTGCTGTATGTGTAGAGCCACAACTTCCACATGCGACAGTGCTATTGGGTGTGCACACGAGACATGGCGTGATCTGGCCCCGAGACGTCGCCAATCGGTGAAAGATCCCCAGAGCCATGTTAAACTCCGTAAGCCCTACCTCACCTGGCTCCGAGATTACGGAACAATTTCATGCTCAGCTCAAAGTTTTGTTCACAAATCCACATATAAAATTTTAGCCTGAGCATGAAACTTTACTCAAAACGTTTGATAATCTGAGGGTCTGATGTAAGGCTTCTTGATCAACAGGTGTTTTTCGGCAGTGAAGGAAAGGGTTCAGTTGTGTCGGCCATACCTATTGTCAGCGAAAATGCACTCTGCCATGATTCGAGTGGGGTCTCTTTCGAAAACGGATCATTTTTGGTCATGGAATGGTGAGACATTCGCTTATCGAATACATTTCTTTCCTAGAAAATTATGTTCTTGAAAGAAACCTGCATTAAAAAGTGTTAAAATTTTTCCAATGTACACTAGCTAATCATAGACAAGAAGCCAAGAATTTCTAAAACAAACGTTGTCCTCACTTGTTGAGATCTCTCTTGCAGAACAGGGCTCGACGTTAACTTTTGGACTGTCCGCTAGGCAACGTGGGGGTCACTTTGAACAAAAGGTTTCTTTTGTTGCCTTGGGTGTGGCCATTTTCATAGTGCTGTGTTATATAATTATTCTGATAGGAACGGAAGCTATAGGGTCTTTTGGCTAGAGGCGTTAATGAAGGGGGGTCGTTCAGGTCTGGGTAAACTAACCTATCTGCTCTGTGATTGACCGGGAATTCTATCTGCACAGCATGACTTGGAGCGGGACTGCTGTGACGGTGAAGCGACTACACAAACACGCGCAGCCTGGCGGCTACGTGGACGTACTCATCAGCGAAATGGAACATCTGGGGTCAGTGCAACTTTACTTCCTTTCCAGAATGTCAGCCCACCTTGACATCAATAAATTACTTGACAACAATTACTTGACAAGAAATACAATAAGATGTCATCACATACGAGTTAAATGTTCCTGCTGCGACGTCAAACACCAATTCATTCATTTATCATGAAATGTGATGATCATTTCGAATATTAAAATGATGCTAAATTTGCAAAGCACAAAATTAGTATGCATATCATGTGATGATCATTTTGAACTAAAATTATGCTAAAATTAGCATGCATCTCGATCATCACTTTCCTAACTAGCCGGTGATGAATTGGTCAAGTAATAGAAACGAGTAATGCCCTCCCTGTCCTTGTTATAGTACAACCTGTCAGAATAGTAACTACCCTACCCAAATACTTCCAAGGGCAGGTGGTAGAGTAGTGGTAGTATGTTTGGACTTAGGAGCCAAAGGTCCCCGGTTCAAATCCAGGCCCAGGGCGACCTAGCATCAATGTTCATGGAAGTTACCGTTTAGGATGCACTGTCTGTTGAGTGGAAATACAGAGATCATCCAGTTTAGTGCACGAGGAAAACCTGCGAGCACTGGCTTTTCTTTGGTTGTTGTTTGTAATGGGGTTTTTAGTCTCTTTCTAGAATCTTTCACTTATAGTTTAGGGCAGGAGGAAACCTGCAACATCTGTAGCGCTGAATGTTGCAGTAAACCTGCAATGTAATTTCTGCAAACATTGATGTGAACTTGAGAAGTTTGCTCCACAGTCCAACGATCTACCACTGCGCTACCACCCACCGCTGTACATTAATTATTACTAATGTCTTTTTATTTGTATTTTCAGGAAGATACGTCACCCCAATCTACTTCTGTTAATGGGAGTCTGCCAAACGACGAGCTTCGACAGCATTGTACTGGTGTTTGAGAGAATTGGACTTGGTTCATTGTACTTCTTCTTACATCAACAGGTAACAGTGTGGAACATTTTGTTTCCAAATGTGTGAGGGTGAAGATTACTTTGATTTATTGTTAGCTTTTTCAACCAACAGCTGTATTATACTTCTATGTAATTGGCTGTATGATCATTTGAATATTTGTGAACATTTGGAACGATTAACTATTATTAATCAGTCATGATAGGCAGAATACATTCACACCTTAAGCAGTCTTTTTACCAAGGTCATGAATGATATTAGCAATGTTGTGGTGTTTTTTTAAGAGTGCTATTTTTATTATTTTTTGCATTAAATATGACAGCTACAAATTGCATTGAGTACTCAGCCTTGTTATTGTCGCAAATGGGTGAAAAATTCCCGCAGCGATGTTAAACTCCATGAGGACTCGGCCTTGTTATTGGTGAATTATTATTCCGTGATTGGTGTTTCCAATGATGCCGAGCTTGAGCCGAGGTCTGTGTGTTTGTCCTGCAGTTGGAGCGGCTGCCGGACGCCAACATCCCGGTGATCCTGATCCAGATCTGTAGTGCGCTCATGTTCCTGCATAACCAGGACTACATCCACTGCAACCTGTCGTCCCACGCCATCAGTCTCGTCACGCCCTTCGACGCCAAGCTCGGAAACCTGGAGCACATCGTGGACAGGCAAGTCTCGTCGGCTCTACCATTCGTCGGATGTCGTATAGTAACCAATATTGGTGACGGGTGAACGAGCGGTATTTCAGTGATGTCACACTTTGTTGACAGCGGGAGGAGAATCCTAATTTTTTATAATTTGTAAAAAAAACAATCTTTTTAGAGTCAATATTTACTTGTGTAAGAGCCATTAACCCTGGCTGGTTCAGATTAGCCTGGAGTGTTTATTAGACTGTTATATCTGTTTATCTCTTGATTTCCTGTCACATTCCAGTAGATGACATAAACATTGCGTCATTTGTTTTTGGTTCTATTTCCCCTGTAAAGAGAATACTCATTCACCCATCCCCTGACTCATTCATTCACTAATTTATTAATGCACACATTCAGCTTGAAATTGATTTACTCGCTCATTAATTTATTCCACCTATCACCTCCCTGATGGGGGCGGGATGTAACAGAGTGGTAGAACATTGAACTTTAGAGCCAAAGGTACCGAGTTCAAATCCCGCCTCGGGGGTCCTGGCATCAATGTTCACGAAAGTTACATTTCTGACACGATATTGATAGGATGCACTGTCTATAGAGTGGCAATATGGATATCATCCTTGGTCTGTCAGTACCAGCCAGTGTTGGAGCAAAAGGTACCGAGTTCAAATCCCGCCCCACGGGGGCCCGGCATCAATTTCGCAGAAGTTACATTTTGCAGATTTATTGCAACAATCAATGCTACAGATGTTGTGGGTTTCCTCCTGCCCTAAACTGACAAGTAGGTATATTAGCTAAAGATTCTAGAAAGTGACTCTAAACCCCATTAAAATAAAACAAACTGCACTGATGCATTCACTCAAGCTATTCATTTCATTCACTCGCTGAATGACTCGTATTTCCACTCACTCATACTCTAATGCAACCACTCGCCAACACTCACTCCCTCACCCACCCACTCATTCACATGCTTATTACAGCTAGCCCACTAAAACACTAACACTTACACTAGCACTCACTCACTCACTCACTTGCCCACTCATTCAAGTCACTCATTTACCAAACATCTATCAGTAATTCACTCAGTCATTCATTTACACGCCCACCTACTCACTAATTAACCCACTTACCAAATCACTCACCTATTCAATAACTTGCCCATTTGATCACTCGCCCATTCAATCGTTCACTCACTCACCAGGGATCTAGACTAACATATGCCTGACATACAGGGCCATACATACAGGGCCATACATACAGGGCCATACATACAGGGCCATACATGCACTGTAGCAACCTATTTTTAAAATTCTTTTTATAACATACAACATGGTGCCATTGCAACTTAGCCAGACTAATCCTGAAAGCAAGTATATCACAATGTTAGTCTTGAGCCCTGCTCACCCACTCACCCACTCACTCCCTCCCTCACCCACTCACTCACCCACTCACTCGCCCACTCAATCATCCATCCATCCATTTACAAACACACACACACACATACACACCGACCGACTGACTCTGGCGACGTGTGTGGATGACGTCACTCGTGTCACTCACAGCTCCAAGGCGGACCTTGGCAAGCAGAGCGTGGTTCCGCAGTTGAAGGACCAGAACACTGTGTACAACTGGATGGCGCCGGAACTGATGCAGGACCACCCACCGTCCTTCCTGTGCGATGCCTACAGCTTCTGCTGCATCATGTGGGAGATCTTCCATGGTACAGTACCTCTAACACTTACAGTCTTGCTATCAGTTACCAGTGTCATTTCCAGTCTTGCTATCAGTTACCAGTGTCATTTCCAGTCTTGCTATCAGTTACCAGTGTCATTTCCAGCGTATACAGGGTTTACAAGCTGAAAAGTCACGTGTACCCTGAGATGGAAATTCGAGGAGTGTACAAGAAATTTCATCTTGTGAAAACCTGGAAATCACGCTGGTAGTGAATTTATCAAAATCGTAATAGATCTACACTTTTAAGGAAGTGAATTAGCTAATATTCATGCTGAAATGTCTTTCTAATGTGCAAGTCGAGCGCATTTGCAATGTCGTCACAATCTTTTATGTCAATTATTAAGTCGCAACTTTTACCTTCGGCTAAGCATGGGTGTAAGACTTTTTACCTGATACCTCTCGTCCAATTGAATCGTTAGGAGCATCGCATATTTTGGATAAGCATGTTTACATCCAGTTAAATGTTCATCAGTAAAAAATATGTTAAATTTTAAATCTTTTGATACTCCAAGATTAAGATTGTGGGGACAACTACTCTTAGTGCTATGACCATTTTTCACTGCGAAAATAGTTATGTTTTGTCTGTTTAATATTATTTGTCACCCATGGGTGAAATATTCCTGCTGCGACGTAAAGCAAAAATTCAACTAATCAATTTAATAATAGTATTTACGATTTATTTTATAAATATTCAACAAATTTTAATTGTGAATATTTTGGTAAGATGGGCTTGTTTTTCAAAATGTTCTTGTTAGGAGATGTAGGTGGGACCTTTTGAACTCCTTAAATAACAGCATTTTTCAAGGATTTGCCACTCGTCTATGTTTATGCCTAAACGACGTTGCTTGTCGTAGAATATTCTAGCATGACGTGAGGGTAAACATCCTCATATCATGTAGGCCTGTCGATTGTGAGTGTGATTATGGAGTTCAACGTCGCTGCGGGAATCTTTCCATTTGTGACGAGCCCGTTGATTGAAGAGGACTCGTAAATTATTCAGACTCAATTTAACCCTCTCCCTGCTGGATTATGAATAAACACAGGGCATCTCCGGTTGCCTCCAGCCGGGAGAGGGTTAAAGTAGAAGCTTCATGCAAGCTCCTTGCAGAGTTTACACCAGCAGTCAGTAGCCTGTGGTCTGTGTTGGGCGTTGTAGGTGAGATCCCGTGGGACATGTGTGACGCGGAGCTGATCAAGTACAAGCTGCTGGTGGAGCGGCAGGAACTACACGTCGACGGCGCCAACATGCCGCCGCTGTACAGCACCATAGCAACCCTGGGCCTGCACCTCGACCCGTACGACCGCCACCTGGACTTCGATAAGATGTACCGCTGGCTGCACGGTCAGCCTGACCAGCCCGTCCCTCAGCCTGATCAGCCCGACCCTCAGCCCGACATGCCCGACCCTCAGCCCGATGACCCGAGTGTGAGTTATGCTGCCCTCTCTATGTGGCTTAGAGCTTCTCTCTTCGTGGTTTGAATGAGGGGGGGTTTATGTCCGCATTTCACGATGGTTTTCCTCAAGTCGCAGATTTTTTAGTTTATAAGGCAGAGGGACAACCTGCCATGCTGAGAGCTGCAGGAAGCCTTCAATCACTGACCAATCGATCGCAATTAACACTTGCCTGCTCGCCCCAGCCATTTCTCCCAATGCTAAATGTATCCTAAGGGCGAGTAGAAATTCATAACACTTGTTATTTGTATCACTATTCAGGCAAGTAAGATTTAAAGTGTCTATCCCTGTAGTAATGATGAAGCAGGAATGATTTAGGGCTCCGCAACAGCATAGAGATGGTGGTGTGGTAATGATGACAAGCCGGGTTACAAGGGTGGGTTCAAACCTCTCCAATTACTTTTGTATGCATGATTTTTTTGTAGCTGGGTTTCATTTAAGATGTTCCTACTGGTCTCGGCCAGCGGGGTTACCCCTTTGGCTCAGTTGATAGAGCGTTAGACTCGTAATCCAGCAACTCTGGTTTGATTCCAAGGATCTGTACGGGGATCTACCTGGTCCTTGGTTTCAGTACCGACCCACCTTTGGGTCCATTGTGATGGAGAAGAGCAGCGATCTGGTGATTCGATCCAGAGTTGTTGGATTGCGAGTCCAGTATTCTACCGACTGAGACCAGTAGGAGCATCTTATATCACATCTGGCTACATTTGGCAACTATTACATGAATGGTCTTCTGTTTCCTGTGGTAAAGGAGATGGAGGCGATGTCAAGCCGACAGTCCACTGACAAGAAGTCCAGTTCCGCGTCGCTGTCTCCAGCCAGAGCACATCGGAGGAAGCTGGCCGCGCTGTCCAGCCCCAAGTCGGGCTCCGATGAGAACCACCACAACCTGTACAGTTCGGAGGACGGGAAGTCATCCAGGTCCATAGTGCTAGAGTCAATCGTGCTCCATAACCCTCTCCCTGCTTCGTGTTCATTAACCCTCTCCCTGCTTCGTGTTCCATAACCCTCTCCCTGCTTCGTGTTCCATAACCCTCTCCCTGCTTCGTGTTCCATAACCCTCTCCCTGCTTCATGCTCCATAACCCTCTCCCTACTTCGTGTTCCATAACCCTCTCCCTGCTTCGTGTTCCATAACCCTCTCCCTACTTCGTGTTCCATAACCCTCTCCCTGCTTCGTGTTCCATAACCCTCTCCCTGCTGGATTAGGCACAGGCACAGCTCTATAGGGCATCTCCGGTTTTCTACAGCATGGAGAGGGTTGATTACTGTAAATCATAAAATGTTAGCGTCATTAAACGTTAGGGACTGATGGATTATCGACATGTTTCCATCATAAAATGTTAACGAGATCGTCAATATTTAGAAAATAATTTTAGCTATTTCTTCATGGAAGTTTATCTTAAATTGCCATTGTGTAACACTGTTGGTAACAAAAGTACCAACAATAGCTTGCACGTGTATGTATGTAGTAAATACTCAAAAAATATAAATACAGTGCATGTGTACATCTATGGTATACTCATTACAAAAATATTAGTGAATGAAATGTTAACATCCAAAAGCAACTCATTAAATTCGTAAAAGTTTTATGCTCACTACCATTTTATCATTTACAGTACATATAATTTGTTTTACGTCAAAATAATAACTGATTATTATTCACCTTTAATTCACCAATTTTATATTTTCCCGGGGCCGAGATTGCGAAACTTTCTGAGTACGATTTCATGCTCAAGCTAAAATTATATTATAGGGATTAATAATAATGAATGGAACTTTGAGCTTGAGCATGAGATCGTACGCGTAAGGTTTCGTAATCTCGGCCTCTGGTGGATTAGTTGGCAGGCTGCCGTCAGCAGGAAGAGGGTTAGTGTGAGGCACATAATGTCCTCGTAATGTCCTCGTAATATCCTCCTCGTAATGTCCTCCTCGTAATGTCCTCCTCGTAATATCCTCCTCGTAATGTCCTCCTCGTAATGTCCTCCTCGTTACTCACACTCCTGTTTTCAGCTTGTCTGTCTGGTGTTTGATGCCTGCCGCGCTCATGCAAAATTGGCTATGCTAATTTTTATTAAGAAAACTCAATGATAATGCTTCAAATTAGTACTTTTCTCAAAGTGAACATGTTTTTCCTTGGTGCCAGAACAATAGCCGTTCTGTTGTTGTGAATTGCCGGCAGGGTGACGGTGATCGAGGACCGGTACATGCACGGAGAGGGTGTAGAGAACCGCCGATACAAGAAGGAAACAAGTCGCGGGAAAGTACCGTTCACTGCTAATAATAGGTAAGTATGGGGGCGTGGGTGGGGTGTGTGTTTGCAATGGGTACGTGATAAGTAGCGTGGGTGGGGGAGGAATCGGATGTGGTGGTGATAGTGGGGTGGTGGTGGTGGCACTTAGAAACCTGTCTAGATCATGTAGTCCTAAATTGAAGCACAAACTAGTTCAGAGGTTAGACATTGCGTCTTTGAATGAAGTGCAATTAATATTGGTTCCGTTGTGTATCCGATGTTTCAGTGACTGGAATTGTGCATCTAATGTTTCAGTGAATGGAGTTTTGTTTGTAATATTTCAGCTTCTGGAGATGTTGTGTGTCTAATGTTTCAGTGACTGGAGTTGTGACTTCACCAGTCTACGTCAGTCCAAGTCGTACAGCTACTCGGCCAAGGTCCACCAGGAGGAGCCACATTCCAGGTCTGATCCGGAAGAGCTGTCGTCGTCGTGGCAGCCGTTCAGCTTCAACAACACGTCCCTGGATAATAGCAGCGACGACGACGACGCTGATACAACAGACCTCAAGAGATACATGGAAAACAAGATTGCTGCCGGTGATGGGACGTCCTACAATAAGGACAGGTAGTTGCCAGAATTTTATATTTTTTCTTGTATTGGCTGGAAGACAGTAATAGGGCTGTTAGTTTTGCTACTGGCTGACCTGACCCAGCAACCTGCTTGACCCCGGTCACCCGAAAAACATGCCCAATATTTAGAATACAACCTATATCACAGCCTGTTGCTTGCCAGTATGCAGGCGCATGCCGGCAGCTCTGAACGTGGAATCATTGGTAAGAAATTGGGCAAATTTAGCGGGTCACCGGGGTCAAGGGAGCTGCTGGGTCAGAGGTGTGTTCATATGTATTGCTACAGAAGCTGTTCAGCCAGCACATGTAGTAATACATATTACTACTTTTCAATACGGGTCTGACCCTGTAGTGTTTTGTATGAAAACCTAAACCATGGAGAGAATGGACTGAGTGCATGCGCAGACCGATTTCATGTCAATATTTCCTACTAACCTGTTCAGCCAAGACAAGTAGTGTAAATTGTATCAAAAATAGTATTGCATCTTGAACGCACCTCAGGTCAGCCGGTAGCAAAACGAGCAGCTTTATTGACTGCAACACTGTACGTTGCGCTACAAGGGTTTCATGCTTACAGCTGTCATTATGTGATAAGCCACAATGTTTGTCAAATTGGGGCAAAATTCTCAGATATATTTTTGCTCGGCATGATCCAATGCATGCTCTCCTGACAGTGAGAACCCAACAGTCTGTGTTACATGCTGTCACACTACGAGGGGTTTCGCGTGTTCAACATTATAAGGAATTTGATTGGGTCATATTATTATTAGCTGATGGGTGCAGGCGCAAAACGACAACCGTCCAAAACGTCTAGCTTAATATTGAATATTGAATTGGCGAAAACGGTACCAAATCGATAGGTAGGAAACGGTACTTTGACTTATATTTTAAGGAGATAAAGGACTAATTAAAAGGTCTTCTGTTTGGAATTTAGACAATATCAATCGTTAATTGATAGTTCCTAAATTGAACATTTGCACCGTTTTGGATGTTGCCATTTTGCAACTTTACACCAATAAAATTCTGTATAATGCTATACACATGAAAACCCTCGTAGTGTGACAGCGTGTAACACAGACTGTTGTGTTCTCGCTGTCAGGAGAGCATGGATCCAATGCAGAGGTTTATTACTGACATGTGACTGTTACTATTGCCATCAGACAGTGATGCTCTGGGTGTTAGCACATCATGCTTTCCCAGTCATTGGCGGCAAATGAACTGACAGCATCAGCGTTTCAACTTCCCATAGAAAGCAGCACTTGCAAACTAGTTTCGCAAATAGGTGAAAGATTGTAACTGAAACTCACTGAAACTGTAACAACATCATTATGCCTTAGTGCAAGAAAGTATAACTCTTTGGGAATTACCAAGTTTGTTTTCTTTTACAAAGATTTAGCGATGTCTTTATGTATACGATGGTTTTTGGAACGTGGTCCCTAGGCCGGAGTTTGAATTGTATTTACCCGACGTACAGGGGCAAGTTCTATTGCACTGCGGGCAACCTATTTGTATAGCATCTTTTCAACTTGCCCTGATTAAGCCTACAGGCAAGTAACTCAAAATATTAGTCTCGCGCTACTTCCCAGTAGTGCTTGTTGCATATGGGTGAAATATTCCCACTGCAACGAACAATGCTAATTCAATAATAGCGGTTGATCATTGTGTCAGTGCATGCATCACAGTACATCTAGCTAACACCTTTCCTCTGGGCTAATGTTGCCACCGTCTGCTAACAGGAACTTCCGGGATGCAGAAAGCAATACAGATGGGCGGTCGTCGGTGTCGCCGACCCAGTTCAGCTACATGAAGCTGACCAAGCAGGCCGTCCCGAGCCACTCCGTGGTGAAGCCAGCCAGCCACTGTACCGTTGGCCCCCAGACCGCCGGGAAACTGACCACTGCCGGCAGCTTGTTCGCTCTGTACAACTCGGACACCGACCTGAAGGACCTCTCTCACCTGACGGCGGGAACGGTGCCTAGGAACGCCTACGCCACCACTCTGCCCCACACTGTCAGGAAGTCCTACTACGAGGACTTTGAGACGGAGCGGTGCCAGAAAGACCAGTACGTACAAGGGTGGCCGCAAAATTGTTCAGGACTCGAAAGTAAGGACTGCCCGCCTGTCTGGGACAGGTACGATTCACAGGCGGACAGGTGAATTAGCCCAGATTAACAAGCCTTTTACCTACAGTTACCTGGGCACAGGGACAGGTGCCTCAAAAAGTTAATGTCAAGCCCTGAATACCAGGGTCCCGTTCCACAGAACTATCATGGACTACTCTAGTCTCAAGTCGCTGTTGTCGACCTGCAATCCTTTTGTGGAATGGGGTCAAGGACTATCTTCAATAATATTTATTTCAATTACAGTGTCCCCTCGATATAAGGATGTTCGATACAGAGCGGAATCGGATATAAGGCTGGGTCAGATGTGGATCCCCTTTTTATTTTTATTATTTACTTGTACTATGCTATAAGGCTGGTACTATAAGGCTGGGGGTGTGTCATGGACCCGAAATTCAGCATTATATCGAGGGGAAACTGTATGTAAATGAATGGATGTTTCGTAATTATCTTTCAAAAATATATATTTATGTATTTTTTTTATAATAATTTTTGGATTCGGATATAAACGCGGGGTCAGACGTGGATCCCATTTTTATTTTCGTTATTTCACTGTAATATCATATAAGGCAGGTACTATAACATGGGGGGTATGTCATGGACCCCAACTTCAGCATTATATTGAGGGGACACTGTATTTATAGGTAATAAACATTAATGCTAAAGACAAAAAGTGCCCTTTCTCTGTACTAGATCAATGTCATCATATGGAAAAAGAAATGGACATATTTATACACTAAATTAGAGACTCCACATAGTATCTCATGTTATCTCTAGCTGACCACTGGCCTCACTCTGTCCCCTCACAGCTTTCTCCGTCAACAGATTGACCCTAGCGTAGCCGCCCACCTTCAGATCTGACTGCTGTCAAGGACTTATCATCATCCTGATTGATGATGGGTTAATCTGAATACAGTCTTATCACATCAACATGCCACATATCAATCTGCAATTTGCCACTTCTTCCTCATGCCTGCGTCTGGGTGTTTATGAGTTTTCAAAATGAAGCGATAGCAAATTCAAACATGGTAATTAAACTGATGGGAATTCTCATGTATTAATAATATTTACCGGTACTATCCATACAATCCATTACATGCTGAAAATGTGGATGTTGCAAATGTAAATATCTGGCAATTACAGGTAAATTGCATTAAACAGGTAACAATAATGATAACAGTACCAAACTAGAGTGGATTTAAATTCAACCGACTAATGTTCATTGAAGCAAGCGCTCAGGGTCAATGCATATGAACTTGCCTCAGAAGATGAGATACATTTGCCAAAAGGTTTAATACGACAGGTGTCAGTGTTTCCAATCAATCAATCAATTGTAACTCATTACCAATGGTTACCATATACCCATGAGCTTATGTATTCTTTTGTACGTACTCCTGTGATCACGTTCAATAAATAGAAATCGATTTCATTACATTTGAACAACTTGATTAAAATATGCATATTAAACAAAGATTTAAATGTATAATAATATAATTATATTTGTGTTTGTCTGTATAAATGTAACTTGTAAGTATTATTTCAAACAATGAAGGAAATATGCTACAACTTTCCACAGATTCAATGGATACAACATAGTCAGGTTAAACTTTGGTACATGGCTTAGACAGGGTGGTCTGAATGTGAAACAAGATAAAAATAGTTTGACAGAATCTCTTAGCAAGCTGTTACAACTTGTTCTAGCTGTAGCCAAGTGTATGTGTAATGGCCAGTGGTACAGAAGAGATGGTCTATCCATCAAAAGAATCAAACATACTGCTAAATACTAGCAAGGGGTGTATACAGGTTGTAGAAGGAGTGGTGCAAGATACATAAATTCCGATTCAGATATTTTCTGTGTGCAGTAAACCTGAATCGATATCATGAAACATATTACATTATTTCCAACCACAGATTGCATTGATCTTTAAAGAGCCGAGATAAATACAGATTTGATTTCAAAACTGTTATTTTATTTATTTTAATTTTATGTTGGGGTTTAGACACACTTTCAAGAATTGTGTTATTGCTCATGGCAAATTGCTTGTCATATTTGTGTTGCAGTAATCCTGCAAGCATAATGACACTGGTATGGAGGAACATATAAAGGCAATACTTCAGAGAGTGCATCCTATCATGATCACATTGAAAAAGTAACTCTCTGGAAGGTTTTAACTCAGGACATTTAACTCGACAAGTTCGACAATCTACAGCCACACTACCACCTAACTCTTGATTTCAAAATAGCAGCAAAACTAAACATCATAGTCATATTATTTATTATTGGTTTTCATCGATCCTAACCATATGACTAACATGATGATATTTTAAGTGCTCTCACAGTTCTTCCTGCTATAGTAGTGGTAGCAATATCCAGCAAAAGCCTAGTAAATAAACTCCTCAATGAATAATACAAGGTGGCAGATTAAGATTAACTTGTACTCCATTGTCAAAGACAGAGTATCCATTTTTCTGATTACTTTTTACAAAGGAAGAGGTCAATCTTTTTCAGCCAAATTCAATCATACCTCAGCTGACTAAATCTGTACTGTCTACAAGATAGACCGAGCATTTGTCCAGGAAAATGTACTGTCAGTCTCTTTAGGTGGTCTACCATGTCTGAGGCATTGGTCGACTGATAAAAGTGTCGATAATAATAGCTTTCTGCCGATTACAAAGCAGCTAATGAGCAAAACATGGTACTTCTCCTGCCTGGTTTGTGTATTCTCTAGTCCACCTACTACCACAGATAATGGACAGTAATAGTTTACATTGAGTTAACCCTCTCCCTGCTGCAGGCAACTGAAGATGCCCCGAAGACCAGTGTCTGTGCCTAATCTAGCAGGGAGAGGGTTAACGTTACATACAATAGAGACATTAATTATAATGCAGATGCTAGATATCAGTATTATCGTAATGTTGTGGTTTTTCCATCAAAGGCTATAGAAAAATGCATGAATAAATTATGCATGTATTTGCATGTAAAAGAGTATATACTATTGATGAATCGGCAAGTTTGTGTACGTTCCTAAGGTGATAAATTGCATGTTTTAACTTGGAGTATAGATTTTAAATAATAACAGATTCCACCATCTATATTTATAATTCTAGAGGTCATGCACATCCATTATATTACAATAATTTTGATGATTAAAATTTCCGATGAACAGTCTAAAATGGTAGGAAACAATGTTTTATGTAGTCAGATCTTAAACGAGGTGAGCAGACTAAATAGTAATTCTGAAAATAACTACTTAAACTCATGGAACTGAGGACAATTCACAACAGGTGATAACAATGCTAACTTATTGCCTGTCTGGAGAAAGTAAACTGATCAATATGAAGACAACAGCTCATTTGTCCTCGGTGTGTTCTGTTTCCGGACCTCTAAGATAGCTAAAGAATGTAGTGCTATGCGCAGTAATATACAGTGTAAACACAATAAAGATATTAATGCACTAGGCCATTATTTATCATGCTCGTCCAGTATTTAGGTGGGAAAACAAGCCTGAGAGCGGCATGACCATGATGTCAAGTGACAGCTCATTTTACAATGTGAAGTTCACTTTGATCACAGAGAGATATGTTGAGGACATCAGTGGGTACTAGTTTGACCCACTACAGCACTGGCTAGTATTACTGTATAGAACTAGTAAAGCAGTAATCACTGCTAATGGAGTTTATTGCAAGATCACCTTGAGAACTGGCACAAATCTACGCGATCGACTTATGTGTTCATCTTCGAACATTCATGAATAAGAATTTCTTTTCATTATTATTTTACCAATGTTCTACCACCAGCACACTGTTAAATGTGTGGGTAGTAAGAATAATAAGTTCTTGTAAATAGCTATACCTAGTTCAGACACAGAAACATAGAATGCTCTAATCTACCTAAAATGTCCATTGTTTGAGGTAATCTGAATACAGGTGGAACATTAGGATATTATTCAGCAGTTACTACATGTTATCAGCATCAGGACAAAAACATCACCGAGTTGCACACATCCTAACTAGTTAAAGATGGTGGCAGTTGTCCAATACATACCTCCGTTGATGTGCACCTCGTACAGGGCGTACTTGGACATGGTCAACATCCTCATGTCAGGGCGGAACTTCTCCACCAGGACCTCGATGACCTCCGAGGTCGTAGCGTCGCTGGCCACACGGATACACTTCGTGACCACATTGGCGCCGCCGCCTTGGAAGAAGAACCGCACAACCCCATGGAACTGGTTGTTCTGAAACAGAGAGCCAAGTCTTGTATATTCAGATATCTGCTGATGCTTTCAAACTGAGAAGATCTGGTCATTCCATTCAATTAAATCAAGTAGTCTTGCTATCAGATTTAGAATGCACACCTTTACAAATTCACACCAAGTTACAATCAAGATAAAATGGGCATTTTTTTATGGTTATCACGATAAATTAACCCTAATTTGTTAATCAGATACATAAGCCTGCTCTATGCAATTGCAAGTAATCTTGTTTGCTAGTGAAATACATAATGAAAATAGAACCAATTAACAATAACGTAAGTTGTTGTAATTGTTAGTCAGAAATAATTGTGATTAAATTTGATTGTCCATCATGATTGTTAGTCAGATACATCACAAATTTAACTGATTATCAATAAGATACATTGTTGTACTGTAGAAGGTGGAATCTCATTGGCAGCAAAACGTAGCTGTAAATTTCAACACACACACACACCCCACCCACACACACACACACGCATAACAAAACACCTGTGACTACCCCAGTGCCCAACCTGTCCAGTCGAGTAACTCATGCTGGTGTCTACGTATAATATACCCTGATCAAGTCTAGAAAAGAAGTATATTTCCAGCATTTTCACCTCAATTATAACACAATGTCAATGTCCCTGTGTACAATTTACACATCAAACCACATAATTTACCCAAATACTAATAAATACCTTTTTCTCAGCCTCGTAACAAACCACCTTCTCAATACATAATCCACTTTTCGTGCTAGATAATCCTTCGCTAAGCAGTAACGTATATTTTCGCTATGGATGATTTGCCACCTAACAGCAACAAGGCCTGTAGATTTCCATAATCCAAGTCCCTAGACAACTCATGACCAAGCATATCACGATTACAGCATACAGCAGCCTTCAAGCGAGAATGTCTTGGAATCAGACCGTCATCAATAATACATGTGACTGAATGGAGTCGCGCTACACATCAGGTACTCTGACCAATACAAGTTACAACGCACTTTAGAACTTATTGTGCATTGTTATTAGGTCTCTATGATCTATTTGTTTATTATTTTTATATAAAAGCAATTCTCTTTCTACTCTATTCGTAAGTTCATTTAAATCAGCAACATAAATCCATCACGCCAACACACAGCCATTAAACATGTTAAAGCAAATATGAAATGATGCAATGTACAATGTCTGTAAGTTGTTTTTATTGCAAAATCAAGTGACAATTCTCAATAAATCATAAATGAAACATGCAAGAAATATTACATTGGAAATCATCCAAATTGTTCTATGATCTGTGATCTGCATGCTATTAATTTTATGATATATGTCTGGGTCATGACTTACAGATTATTTGCACCATTTCTCCTATTGTTATTTGGCCATTCCTGGCACACCTCATTAGCACTATTTAGTATTTCCACACCTGTAGGCCATATCTATTACTGTGTAGTGTACTCAGTGACGTATTCAGGCAATAAACTAATACATAGACACAAATGGGTCCATCATAAATGCACTATAAAAGAGGATACCAAAATGAAACATAAATCAAATATTACGATTTTATCAATTGTTTATATAACATTGAGCATAAATTATATCTAGCAAGATTCAATAGTGTAATTAGGTAATAGGTAATCAGCAATCGAAATTAACACTAGTCCGCTAGCATGGGCGATTTCTCCCAATTTGCTAAAGGTATCCTAAGGACAAAGTGGAAATTCATGACTTTTGTTATGATAATTTGTATTACTATTTGGGCTAGTAAGTGTTAAGTAAGTTTTCATCGCTGGGAAATGGAATAAAATTAAATCTTAGAATCAATGTTTTTTTTGCATTAACCATCTTTAATAAAGAAAGACGCTTCGTCTGATATTTTAGACATCCTCAGGTCTGAAAAATATCTTATATCATTAGTTAACGTTACAAGGAAGAAGGAAAACCAAAGTAAATGTTGTACTGCAGTTGGTAGAAACAGTCTCAAGAAGTAACATCTGTGGACAATAGGTCATCATCACACCTTACTTTAGCTTGGAATTAAATATTATTTCCGATCAGACACTAGTCTAATTGTGCAGAATGTCTACCCAAACTGTTATGTAAAACTTTTTAAGGTATGCATTTATGAGTTTGTAGCGAGTCAGATAGACAATAACCCATGAATTACCCAGGATTACAGATTATCTTTCCCCCTGAGTCAAATTAATGTTCTTAGTACTCAGCCAGTTCCATCCCACATGTTACTACATCATGTACACAATAATGTAAAGAGTTTTCCACAACTTAGTGGTTAATGTTTAGAGAACCTGCAATAACTATGTTTATGACAAGAATAAAAAATGATGAATTGTGCATAAATGTTATCTTGTTTTACAGCTATGCCATGAATACTATCATACAGGGCATCTGGCATTGTGCGGCAAGTTTTGGTAAATTGTGCGGCATTTTCGAGTCAAATTGTGCGGCTAATTGTGATTTTTAGAGTAATTTAAATTCTTTTCCCTGTATGTGTGTGTGGGGAGGGGGGAGGTAAAGTGAGTATCCATCTAAAATAATATCAAAATACATCGTCAAAAATAAGTTATTACCAGTAATCAAGATGTAGGCCTACTTATAATGATGTTTGGGTTTTACTAGCCTCTATCAGTAACAGAATATAACTTTATTATCATAGATTCAAATGTAGGGTCAAGAAAATAAATAACTGTACAATAAAGGTTTGCAAATTACAAAGTAACTTTAGTAAGGATATGTGAATATTTGAGAGAATATTGGTGGAATTAATTTAAATTGACATTAATTATTTCACTTTTATAAA
>JAUTBQ010193563.1:0-10169 GCA_032361185.1 Lepetodrilus ovalis | reverse complement strand
GCTAAACCAAAACGGAGTTATGAATAGGCAGTGCTCCCAGGGTATTTGACGGAAGGTAGTGGAGTCACAATAGCTTGCGTTTTCGAGGATGCAGCTTGTCATGCTCAATCTCTTATTTATATGGGGATTTGTGAACAAAACTTTAAATTGAACATTAAGTCGTATTTTGAAAAGTGCGCAGAGACAACAATGATACTATCATTATAATTCAATATTTCTCATTGAAATGGTGAACATTTTAGGTTATTATCCTAATAATTCAAATAATTATTATTTCAGGGTAATAATTCAAAATCTCAGAACCAGGCAGCTTTTTTCATAAGATTAAGAAATGGAATGGAAATATGTTTTATCATTAAATGTAGAATAATGTTTATTTGGTTGATGTACTGTGACACTGTATTCCACATTAATCTGGACAAGCATAGAATATTCTCACAGCAATGTAAAACAACAAATTAATCAATTTTGAGAAGCCATTACTTTTGTAGTACACACATGACAGATAATCTCTGCTGCTAAAGACAAGCACATAATACAATAGAGGAGCTTATATCAGAGCAGAATTATAATAAGTCCCCACCATAGTTTTTAGGAGTGACTCGCAGGTTATTTCACTATCATAATAATATTGCGATAGTGAGAATTACTATCACAATTTGACGAACATATCGTGATAGTATCACGATAGTATTTGAGTATGAAAAATCAATGTTAAAGGCATGTTATGGTAGCTGTCATCTGTAAATTCATTAAGATGTATTTAGGTATATATTGATATCAATAAAGTATCCTATTTAGAAATTGACTATCTTTCTCTATAGCAATTTTTCCAATGCAAGTTAGAAGTGTCTTATGATCAGGACAAGTTGGAGTGTCCGTAAAGAAGCAGAGTTAAAGAGAGAAAAAACAATTGATATTCCATCATGCTATTGGCAATTGTTATCGATTGCTAAGTTTGCACACACAAATCTTATCGACTTTATCGTTACACACCTAATAGTTTACACTAATTATTAGCAATGGGGTGAAAGATTCCCGCAGCGACGTTAAACTCCATATTCACTCACTCACTCAGCAATGGGGTTTTTTTGGTCGTCAATTTGCTCTGGACAATCATTAGTGCTGTACTACATGAATCATGGTCAGTAGTGTTTATGACAGGGCATGTGAAGTCAATGATATAAAGTGTATTCATTTCAACATGTCTTACACTTCATGATATGAGCTTTCACTTTATGTTCTTGGTGTATGGGTTTGTGTCTATTGCATGTTAAATTACGTTGGCAGACATGTTAGACTATGACATTTTCTATTTTCATAATATAACGATTAGAAAATTGTCTCTTACTGCTCTGTACTAATTCTAATGTATATTTTATGGTATGTGCACTTTATGAATAATGTTTATTCATAACTAGCAATGTCTCAGATAATTGGTATTAAGTTTCATTGGATATTCACATCTGGCTATCAATGTTATTCATGTCACATTATACCTCCTAATTTCCTAATCCATGTAAATGTTGGCTAGCAATTATTCAGATTTTTCAATTTATGTTCAAGGGTAATATGATCTTGCACCTTCCATTGGGAGACAACTGTGTTGATCATTGCCACAAATGTATTCCATCTGTAATGGTATACAGTAATCTGATTTACATGATTTGTTGTTTAACAGAATAAAGCCAAGGAAGCCCTCTGATGATGTGCCAAGAACAGTTCCTTGCCCACATAAGGCAAGTTACTTTTCATGTAATGGTCATAAGATGTGATGAAACTCCTATTACAGTATTGAATTTAATTATTTGTTAATTAATATCATTAGAACATTAACGGTTGTATAGAACTATGATGACAATGGCGTCAGAAAATAAGTTTATATGACTATTTAATGAGTAGAATGTGGGTCGTTAGAATCTATTTCCCATGATTTTTATTCAAATATTTTCAAAACATGGATTGAATATTAATAGCCAAAGCCATATCGTATCAATCAAATCCACGTCACAACATGATCATATATTACCTAGAGCTATTAGTAACGATATATAACTTTTTATTTATTGTACTTTATCTTACTTTCTTCAGGGCTGTAATAAAATGTTCCGAGACAATTCTGCCATGAGGAAACATTTGCATACACACGGGCCGCGAGTGCATGTCTGTGCAGAGTGCGGCAAGGCTTTCGTGGAGAGTTCCAAACTCAAACGACATCAGCTAGTACACACAGGAGAAAAACCTTTTCAGGTAATGTCAATCACAGGGTATATCCAGGGGATTAATTTTAGCACTAGTCAAAGCCATTTTGCCCAATGCTAAAGGTATCCTAAGGACTAGTAGAAATTTAGGATTTATTTGTTATCATAATCAGGGCTAGTGCTCCAAAAAGTAAATATTAACCACTGTTGTATTTCTGACTTAGTTTTACACAAAGTCATTCCATCTATTGCTTAAATTATTACTCTATATTTCATGTAATGCATGATAAATGTTACATGCGACAAAGCATCAATCAATCCATTCCATTTTTAGATTGAGAATATTGTCACTTAATTTTGGTGGGGTTTTGTTTTTTGCTGTAATGTTCATACATCATTGTATTATATTTTCTCATGCCACATTCTATTTACTTTCTCAGTGTACATTTGAGGGTTGTGGGAAACGGTTCTCGCTCGACTTCAATCTTCGCACCCACGTCAGAATTCACACTGGAGACCGACCCTACGTTTGTCCGTTTGATGGGTGTAACAAGAAGTTTGCCCAGTCTACCAACTTGAAGTCCCACATACTGACTCATGCCAAGGCAAAGTGAGTTCTGAGTCTGATTTGTTTGGTAGATTTTTAATGATATTTAATACAACCCTGCAGTCATATTCAATTCTTAGATATTTAATAATAAAAAAAATAATGTAGTTGCTTTCAATCATCAATATTAATTTGGGAAATGTATATGTACCATATAAATGTTATGGTAACACTGTACTGTAGTTGGCATTTAATATTTGTTGCAGAAATCAGCCTGCCTATCAAATGCCTGGTGTCCAGTAAGTATAAATAACAGCTGTACAAATAGTGTAGATACTAAACCAAATATGGCTGTCCCTTTTTATTCCTCTAATGTATTTAAACTTGAATCCCAATAATTGGTGCATGTATTATATTGTAAGAATAAAGTTTACTTTCTCTTTATGTATGCAGAGTAATCTTAGTTAGACTTTGTTGTCATGTCCAACTCTTGGCAGAACCATCCACGTTTTAATGTATTATTTCCAATAAATTTCCCAGATGCATTTCTATGTCATACCTGAGGGTATAATTACAATCAAATGTATACTAAATAAAAAGAGTATTTACTATCACCTTTCCCTCGTATTTTCAGAGAGGAGGAAGTGGAAACAATTTATCAAGTGAATTTGCTGGACCTGTGTTGAGTGCAGTTTGAACTTGAGCAGAACAAGTCACGTGTGTGGTCAGTGAGACGCAGACTTCGGTGGACTGTGTCGTACGTCACATTGTTTCTCTGCACACAAAGTTGTGCTCGCCACCTCAAAGTGAAGAACAGAGTTGAGATTTATTTGAGAGTGCACTTGTGTTGACATTCTCAATCAACTTAAGTTATTTTGTTTAAAGCCAATGGGAACTTGGCTTTTAATTGAAGGCAAATACATAGACTGATAGTCAAGACCAACATATTTCAGCGTCAAATTGTCAGAAACTTGGAATTTTCTGATTGTGAAGTTTCCTTCTTCGGTATCTGAATTCACCGGTTAAAACTACCAAAGGATTTGATTTGCAAGACATGTTCCTGGCAAGGTTTGCTGGGAGTGGCATTGATGGAGTGTGGACTAAATACATGTCTCATGAAGAACTGCCACGGTTTGTGTATATAACTAAATCCTACATTCTGACATTGAATATTCTTATTTCAGCTTTCTGCTTTGCAAGGTGTCATTTGTTCAATTTAAATTGTACTGGCATGTAAAATTGTAAATAAAATGTTATATATGTATCTATATTTTGTTCTTTACCACTTCTGAAACTAGCCCAGTGACTAGTTCAAATGTTTATGTTGGACATTGAACTAAACAACAAAAGATTGCCTTTATTTTAGCGGTGTGAATACCTCGTGAACCAGATGCTTGGAACATTTGTAGCTAGGATTAGTTGCATAAAACACTTTTATCCTACAATACGTGATACTGTGGTTAGCTAAAACTTGTAGCGATAAGCGTTTCATACAAACAGACTTACACTTGTAGTGCTTCCCTAAACAATTACACCTGTTCTGAGCAACGGGCCTGGATTGGATGAAAATGATTGAGATCATATATTCTTACATTGTATGGATTGGATACAACTTGACTTTTACAGCGATTGCTTGCTTTTAACATGTTTAATGGACATTTGTCATTTATGAACCTCCTATGACATCAGTCAATCAGACAGACTTCTGCCGACCAAGATGCCCAAACCACGTGCAATGTTGCACATGCATTTCATGTCAGGCGTAGAATTCGTGCAATACTTGTATACAGTGAATACATCGATATGTTAGATCTAGTTATTGAATGGAAGGTAGAGTGTATCACAAGATATTTTGAGGAGAGTGACTAGTCAGGCAGCGACGAGTCCCTCCCTCAAAATATCACATGATACACTCGTCTTTCCATTCAATAACGGATTGTAGCACGGCACCTGTCAATCAAACAGACTGACAGACTTCTGCCGACCAACATTTTGTGTCGGGCGACGAAATCGTGCAATACTTGTGTACAGTGAATACATTGATATGTTGATACAAATACATGGTCAGTCAACTATGGAATAATTTAGCAAATAGCGTAGTATTTCCATCAAATTGATCAATAGTATTTACTAAAATTACAAGTTCAAGTTCAAGTTTTAATTTTCTCCACCACCCACGGTGGTACAGGCGAATTATATTACATATAAACAAATACAAGAATCTGATGATAATAGTGCAAATAGACAGCATAAGATATGTGAATACATACAAAATAGCTGAAATCAGTTCTAAATATGAGAAGTAAGAGAACACTAATAGGCTCCACCCTTGCAGTTATTCACACATAGGCTCCACCCTCGATAGGGTATAATATTGAGATATAGTGAACTCGGGTTATAATGTAAAGGAATGGGGAAAGAAAAGTACCCGTGCTACAAGTGGAGAAGAGAGATTCGTGAAAGGATACCCTGACTTGCAATCAATCAAATAACGCCAGAAACCCTATCTATATTCGCCCCAATCTCCCACCATATCATTGCATAGATTATATACAGTGTGTGCGAGGCCTACTTACGTTGCGCGTCCAGAGAGTCTCGGTCCATATACAAATGGGCTCCACTGTCGTAGCGTAATCTTTTCGTTTCGCGTACTTGCGAGGAGAGCTTGGACCGCTCCGAGAACTGAATAACAAAGTACACTATTACAGTGTGGCATAGACCCAATATAACAGCCACATGCATAGTATATATATACTACATTTGGACGCAAGGGCTGTCATTGGTGAAATTCATTATCTGTCCACAGGGTTATCAGCTTGATGATATGGTACTGTTATACTGTATAGTACGAGCTGTTGGAAGAGGGCGAATCTGAGTTAGTCTAAGTTGATCCACAATGGTTACAAAATATAGTATGCATATGTGTTTCGTGCTTTGCATATACCGGTATTAGCGATACTAGCATCAGTAATATGAGTGTAGTAGGGTAATAGGGCATATAGTAGTAGTAGTAGTCATATTAGTAGTAGTAGTAGTAGTAAACCGTGTAACTTTGCACGACAGGTGTAGTAGTATGTCTAGAAGTAGTAGTAATAATAGTAGTAGTAGTAGTAGTAGTAGTAGTAGTAGTAGTAGTAGTAATAGTAGTAGTAGTAATAGAAGTAGTATCAGTAGTATCCCTTGAAATCAAACTGGCTGACAATATAAACATTTTCAAACCTAAACTTAAGACCCATAGTTTCTTATGTCACTATGCCTAACTTTATTTGAATCCCTCATATGTAGCGTCATGAGCATGTGTACGACATGAAATAAGTGCGTGATAAATATGCATTATTATTATCATTATTATTATTAGTAGTATTAGTAGTAGTAGTAGTAGTAGTAGTAATACGCGTAGTAGTAGTAATACGCGTAGTAGTAGTAATAGTAGTAGTAGTAGTAATAATAAGAGTACGCATAGTAGTAGTAGTAGTAGTAGTAGTACGCGTAGTAGTAGTAGTAGTACTAGTACTAGTAGTAGTAGTAAAAGTAGTGATAGTAGTAGTAGGAGTAGTAGGGCCTAGTAGTAGTAGGGCCTAGTAGTAGTAGTAGTAGTAGTAAAAGTAGTAATAGTAGTATCAGTAGAATTAGCAGCTGCAGCTGATTCAATGGTCTATACTAATGGTAACTTACCAATTCCAAGAGCCTACGCAGACCGGGGACATCACTGAGACAGCACAGCGACGCGGCACCAGCCCCAGTAAGCACTCTCAGGCTGTGTAGATTCTCCACATTCGTGCTTCCTGGAGGCACCCCCAAAGCCTCGCAGCTCGTGCAAACCGTGTCACTTTGCACGGCAGACGCCAGCTTGCTCGCAAATGCTAGATTGTCCGCATCACTCTTCAAAGTAGTAGTGGCGAAGTATGCAACCATGCAGATATTTGCTAACAAGGAAAGTACAAGCAATGTATGGAGGAAATACCGTCTGATATTGCAGGTACCCTCGTCCTGTAGTTGAAAGTCGCTGTCAGGAACACTAAGAGGTTCATCGTATTCCACGTCCTGTCCACCCGACATTGTTTTTACATTTTGTTTGCCATTGTTTTTGTATATCTTGTTGTATTGAGAAAAGATAGTCATGACGATTCTCACTCGTACATATCCGAAAATGACATGTAGGCCTACACGTCTTGATTACGGAGCATGCAATCAATATGAATTCTCATTTCGCGGTAAACAGCCATTCAGCTACGGGACGCTATTAGTGAAGCAAAGCTGAGGTAGTCCGCTGTGAGCCTATTGGCTCATATATGTTTATCAACAATGCGTTATTAATAGAACGGGAAATTCCAAGTAGGCTTTACATTTTCTAGGAAAAGGGCATTCTCAGCAATGGGGCAATGGGGCCAAGGTCGTATTACATCGTCACTAACTTCACGATATCTCGGAAAGTAAATGTATACGCATAATAATAGTATCTGTGGATATCGTTAGGTCGATCTGAATGAGGTTACAGCTTCTATATGTACAGTAGGTACATGCATGCTTCTAATTAGTGCTGTGACTAAATGTGCAATAGGTCTAGCAACGAATTAATAATAATAGTATATGCACTTTGATACGCAGATCTACATCTACATGTAATGTATGCATCTCGTAGCGTAATGCGCGTAATGACGGATTTGGCGCACATATATAGCCATTATTATTATATCGAACATCATACAGAGCTATACTGTGTATATAGGCCTCTACAGGTTACTTTATTACGTCTGTGAGCCTGGGTATCCTTTCACGAAGCTCTCTTATCTACTAAGAGACTGGTAGCGCTCGTTTAGCAGTGTATTAGCTATCGGCAAAGCGAGCGCTACCACTCTCTTAGTGGATAAGAGAGCTTCGTGAAAGGATACCCTGACAATTAAGTTGGTAGTGTAGCTCGTCCGCTACTGCAGGGGAATTGCATAGTTTACAGGGGTTCTATTCACAGTGCTATTGGTCATTGTTGTCATTCGTACATCTAAGTCAACAGAGTGTTGCACTCTATGTAAACTGAAGTTTCGTTCGAACATAATATGGCCTTTTATATCCATACATGACAAGCAAGATAATATATTGTATGACGGTATGAGTTCAGGGCCGAAGCTAACTATTTTAACACACACATAATACCCTGTACTAGCTACGGCCCTGCGGTTAAACCAACCAGGAAGTGGGCTAGGCGTATCCAAAGTTGGATCCACGCAATATGCAAGGGAGACAATTTGCACGAGTATAGTATACGAAATACCCTGAGTCACTATCTGCACATGACAGCATGTCTTCCTCAAGTTTACAAACTACCTTTGAAGGAATGTTAGGAATACAACCTAAGAAAACGGGTAAACTACCATCCAGTACATGTATGAACTATGAGGAACTGAAGACGGTGAATACAACAGGGATGAGGAAGTCCGACGCTAGATCGTCCTGGAATCGGGTGTGCTTGTTGAGTGTGTTCATCGCTTCCATGTTAGTCAATATTTCTATTCTGGGATATTTGGCTTTCATACAGCTGCCTGAGACATTTGCTAATCATAATACCGAAGCGTTTCCTGCTTCCGACTTGTCAGATTCCATCTGTCTGTCTTGTGAATCGTTGAACATTGCAAATCCAGAGAGTATCGTTTTAGCAACTGAGGTCAAGGTCATCAATGTCGAACACAAGACGTTGTGCTGTCTCAAGCATTCGGAGCATATACGAACGATGCTGAATCTGGTTAGTATAATTCATTTTAATTTCAGGTGTAGTATATTTTACAACTACACTGTATAATTATCACTTTATTTTGTCTGACTTTGACATAAATATTTTCGAAATTTGTAGGTTGCTGGTGAATACGTTCACGCCAGGAATCCGAATGCATCTCGTGTTGCAACGATACTCAAGTCGAGCCACGCATCTGCACATCTCTACCTTAATACAACGTCTGAAACAGGTCGGTTACACAATAATTACAAAATATGGTGTATATTTTATTATCGTTGTGATTAAACACTGGGCTGTGATTAACAATTTAGTGAGTGATTATGGAGTTTAACGTCGCTGCGGGAATCTTTCGGCCATTTGCGACGACTAAACATTTAATTGTTTAACTACATGTATATGGGATTAGAAAATATGGGATTAAAATTAAGAAGCATGAAAAACATACAAACAAAGTGTAGCTATAATTATGCACATGATGTAATAGCTAGATGAATGAGTAAAGTATGTATACTAGTACATGATACAATATGCAGTTGATAAGTAATTAAAAACATCTTCCATAAATTCCAATTTTTTTTTTTTTTTTTAAAAGATAAAATGTGATGACCAGGGCCATGAGTAAATAAATGTTTAAGGTTTGGCATTGAATAAAACCTCGGGCGCTGGTTTGAAAAGTCCAAACAGTCAAACAAAATATGCTTGACCGTGATGTCCTCGTCACAACCAACACACCGAGGCCTATCCTCGCCCTTTAAAAATTATGAATGGGTATAAAAATGTATACCTATACACAACATTGTTATCTATTTTCTGAATTTTCTTTTCACATAGAGCAATAACTATTTTATTTCATTTTTACAAAATTCTAAACATGTGAATCATGTATATAAATAGTTGTATGAATAAAGCACCCATGTAAGGATTGGATTGATCATTAGGTTAGCTAATTATCATTGTATATTGTAAGTTTAATATACCTATCATCTCATCGACTTCTTGACTAACGGTAATGCAGTAAATTCCTGTATTTAGAGTTGTGACTGTCCTATTCTGATGAATACCATGACACTATGGGCGGGAGGTAGCGCAGTGGTAGAACGGTTGGACTTTCAATATTTTCAGATGCCCTTATGCAGTGGGAGTCCGATGCAGGATACGGAACAGCGCATGTCACAGGAGGTGTTGTCTACAACAACGGGAGTCTGCGCGTACGCGAGGATGGCTTCTACTTCCTGTACTCGCACCTAACACTATACGTCTCACCTGACACGCACACTAAGGGCCGTGACGTTCTCCACTGCGTTCAGCGATACAACCGGAAGTTTAAGGAAACCGGAAACCAGCTCCTGCTGATGAGCAAGATGTCCGTGAATGCAAGGGACCGGAAGACGACTTTCTTGGCGGCAAGTTTGAGATTGCGTCGTAATGACGAAGTCTTTGTCCAGTTTTCAGACCCCTCGCTAGTCTACAAGTTCTCTCCTGCAAATTTCTTTGGACTATATTTGCTCTGACATATAAACTAAGATGGTCTGCAATGCGGTATTTCTGTATTTTATTTGAATTGTTCACCCAGCATTGAATGGTACTACCTATGGGCAACCTGGTGCCCTGCTCAACTATATATGTTACAGTCAGGTTGTGAAACCAGTCATTTTGTGAAATGGCTGAAATTTTCATTGAATTTCGGTTCACT
>JAUTBQ010193552.1:0-10169 GCA_032361185.1 Lepetodrilus ovalis | reverse complement strand
TCCACATCTGACCCAGCCTTATATCCGAATCCGCTCTGTATCGAACAGCCTTATATCGAGGGGGCACTGTATTTGCGTTGTAGTTGCACAAGTTAGATATCTAGTTAAACTTAAAAAAGCTAAATTGCTGGATTGTGTGGCACATACTGGCTTTCACACCACCATTTGAGTTTATCCGTGCTCCATTAAGCCCTTTTTTTTTATTAATATATTTTCAAGCATAGGAGGTAATATTGAAAAACATCATCTTGCATACTTGCAAAGTATTCTAAAAACATTATTGTTTTATTTTATTTATAAATATATATATATATACAGTTGACCCCCATTTATCCGAACTTTGGTTATCCAGTTCCCTCGCTATCTGCATGGTATTTACTGGGAACCATATATCAGTCTTCCTATGTAAAATGATTCAGACATCTGGAAATTCAGCTATCCGCATGATTTTACTGGGAATGCAACCGGTTGGATAAACGGGAATTGACTGTAACTGGGTTGTTAGCTTTAATAAGCAAGGTATGTTCTTATTATCTTTGGGAATTCTTTGGGATTTATGTTTACCAGTTTGGTTATTTGATATGCTGAGCTTTCTGCCATGTTGCTACTCAATGATTTCATTCCGTGGTGTTTTATCCATGCATGGTATGGTTGGAAACACTTTGCATTTGAAAGATAACATTGACTCTCCTACAAATTATATTGTCAGGCTCAAATATATAATCAGGAAAATTATAGTACACCAGCTAATGAAGAAAGGTTTAAGGAACTACATTTTTCTACAATTTATGCAGATGCAGACACTGTTTTCTCTCCAAACCTTTTCCTTTCTCTCATCTGCAAATAATCCACATAGATAGCACATAGTCTAATTACTAACTTATAATAAAATTTTGGAGTTGAACATATGAAAGATTTTTACTATCGTGAGATAGCTGAACTGTTATCTTGTTATTATGTTTACTGTTCGTTTAATAATAAGTATTTGTAATTGGCTTTAGCAATGAGTGTATCATAAAGCCATTGGCTCTATTCTAGATCCAAAAGATCATACACAGACCGAGGGAAAGAAATCATCCTCTCTGGGGAAATTTTTGAGAAATTTAGGAATTCGTCGGTCAGGAAGGAAAAACTCCTATAGACAGCACTCAGGTGAGACATGTACGTCAGCCAAGGTCGTTATCTATCTCCAATCTTTTTATCACTCAACTACAAAAATGTGAATGTGTGACCCTACATGTTGTAAAACTTACGAGACAAGACATTTCAAGTGACAGTCTTCTGGGTAAAATTCCAATTTAAGTCAAGGCCTATTGTCACAAAGAGATGATATGCCTACAAGATTTTTACCATAATATGTTGTGCTAATTAATAATAGTAGAAATAGAATTTCTTTGAGGTGCTGCATGAGAGTTTGTAGTAAATATTCTTCAGATTGCTGTAGTGTTCACTACATAAAATAAATCATTTCTGATGCAATGCAAATTGCAATAAATACTGGGGTTATGCTAGTACGTACTGGTAATTGAATCCAGATCCAAGAGAATCATAAAATATTTGACATCCCGGGAGCTCAGTGATGAACACAGAAAAGTTTGCAGTCTGACAATGTTTAGGCAGCATTGGATATCGGATTTGTCCACAAACCCATGCATATGTGACCATTTTTGGCAGCTTTCTGCAAACCCATGCATGCATTCCCATTTTGCTCTCTGCAAAAATAAAATGACACTTTTTAGCCCTTTCAAAGCATATATTGTAAATGTAAGTTACCCGGTAATAGACATTGCAATAATATCTTGATATTTTAATATAATTTTTTTTAAATCAGTAATTCATTTCAATTTCTAATGTATACTAATATAATATATTTTCGACTTCAAATGGAATTTTTCGAGTACTAATCTAATTCAAAACCTGTCGGAATTTTTTATACTTTTTGGATGCTGGAATAGCTAGATCTGTGGGTCATAACATCTGGTTTGTGTGGTGTAATATTTCGACCAGAACTAACTAACTCACAGGCAACACTGTATACACGTCATCAGGTGGCATATTTATGTGTTTGTTGGTATGTATGATATAGATATCCATTGCCTTGCAGGGGATCCCAATGCCTCTGACATCACTATGAGCGATGAAGATCGGATAGCGCTGATGGTGATGGTAAAAGAAGGAAAGATCTCCACAGAAACAGCTCTGGAAGTGGTAAGTTGTAATGATTTGCAGAGATACTTGGGGCCAACTATTGATAAAGTACTGATATATATTGAACAAAATAAGTTAAGGGCCAGTAGGTATGTAGCGCGGAAGCTTTCTACCAAATTTCCCCTCAGCTTGAGGAATCTGGTGCCATTCTTCTTTCAGTGTGTCTGCAAGTTCTTGAAGAGTTCCTGGAGTCTGTGGATGCTTGAAAACATTTTGTTGTTTAAATAATATGAATCTAAATGTATATGTCAAAAAAAGCTAGTAGCCCTTAATTTATTTTGTGGAGTATATTGTTGCTTACTGTGTACTACTATGTACTGCAGTGGACCCCCGTTTATCCAGTCTTCGGATAACTGGTTCCCTTGCTATCTGTAGTTTTTACTGGGAACCATATATAAGTCTTCTTATGTAAAATGACTCAGACATCCGGAAATTCAGTTATTCGGGAATGCAGTTACTGGGAACGCAATCATACGGATAAACGGCTGTCGACTGTATACACATTATTCAAATATCAATAGGTTGGAGTTGATGAATAAGTTATATGTTCTGTCATTTAGAAGGACACAAATTTTGCTCTCATGTTTCAATAATTCATTCGAAGACGTTGCATACTATATGCACCTACGTGTATGGAAATTATACTTTTGTCTCGTGTGTTATCTGTTTTTATCTTCATTGAATAACGTAAATGCAACTTTTTTTCTGACATACATTATTCTAATAAAATTCATTGGCCAAAAAAGTCATGGTTTACAGATGATTAATAAAGTAAATGTTGAGATATTCATTGATATTTTTTTTGCGACATATTTATCAACTTTGGATTTTATATTTATCAATACACCGATAATTTTATCGATCGACACATCACTAGTAAGTTGCATGTTAGAATAACATCACATCACCCACTGATACTGCCCTGGTCTAACGATGTTAAATTAAACGTCGAACCACTTTCTTTGATTTATAATGGGGTTGTTTGACTGTCAAATACGATTATGGATTTAGAATTGGGTTCTGGTAATAAAAATAAACTGTATTGATCTGCATAAAAGAAGCAATACTATTTTATGTAAAGCCAGGAAATTATGTGCTTGAACTGGCAAATAACCTGCTTCCTTTCTATGATAGCCACAGGCACTGATAACATTGTCTGATGTAGATGAAAACAGATAATAAGTCATCATATCTGAGGTATTCTCGCTAACTCACTTTGAGAAATTCAAGCTATTTTGGGGGTCGAAGAGAAATCAATGTCAGTACCAATCTGATCGGCGATGTACTGTATTGTAGCGACTATGGGGCCATATTCAGTGATCAATTACAACGTCTATTTGAACACCACAATGATAAATGGCCTTAGCTGCATCCCTGAGGCCAATGTAGACCTACATCGTTACTGAACTGTGAACAGTATTCTTCTAAGACTGGTTCTGAGAGCTTCAAGAACATGGTTCGGCTTTTCAGGGCTTTATCGGTTCATTCGGCATCAATGTCTTTGACACGTACTTGATTTCCTATACTGGGAAAGATACACCGAGATCGTTATTATCTGTACGAGAGTTCCAGTTCTAGGCGTGGCTACTGCTGGCTTGGTTGTGAAGCACCTGTTAACCCTCTCCCTGCTGCAGGCAACCAGAGATGCCCTAACGAGCAGTGTTTGTCCATATCTAGCAGGGAGAGGCGGCGCTTCATGTGAAACTTTTCTTGCGCTCGTTCACTGTCCGATAGTGAATTTCACGTGGACAATTACCTTGGGAGAAACTGCCGATAGTAGTTTAGCTATACAGTTTCAGAACCTTTCATATTGCAACGCTGTGTATGGAATACCCATTGGCAGTTCAATCTGCAATCACTTGCACAAAAATGTTGACATTTACGCTCACACTATCGCCTGATAATGTTCACTGTCAGAAATGTTGTCAGTTTGAATCAGTTAATCATCCACATTCACTGTTTGCAAAATTGTCAGATTAAATATGAAATGGAAGCTATATTTTCTTTCAGGAAAAAAATATAGTAATTCAAGAAATGTATTGTATAATGTACTCATCATAGGTTTAATAAATAATTTATCAATACAAATTCAAAATATTGTATATAAAGAGATTACACATCTTCATGAACACCATCAACACATCAGTTTCATGGCTTTGGAAGTTTTCTAAAATCTTTTGCTATCTGAATTTCTTGATTTTTTTTTTCTCTCTTCTATTACTAGCTGGATGTGCTAGTCCAATAGAATGTCTGTGTTAGGCCAGACATGTCCATCGAACGTCGCAATATTGTACCGATAAAATGAATTCCAAATGTTTGCTCAGAGAATTACCATTAGTCATTTCTGGTCGGCACTTTGTAGAGCAGCTTTCAGCACAGAAGGCAGGAATTGGAAAAGGATTAATATTAGGTGTAGGTTATTGCTAAAGTTAATATCTCTCGGCAAACATGGTAAATCTTTAGGGACTGCGAAGTCTCGGTGACAAGTATGGTGATTTTTTTTAAAGAGGTCTGTCGGTAGATTGAATTTTTTTTCTCTTTCTTTCATATTTTGAAAAGAACGTAACCGAAATGTTCGGGAATGTTAATAGTGTCTACTTCTGACATCCTAAGGGTTGGTGATGTTTCAATGCATCTGTTTTGTGATTGGCTGAGTGCTCAGCACAAGCTAGCGTTTTTCCATGCCATCGATATTGATCTTCATCATATGAAGTTGGAGGATGTTAACCCATGATGTTTGATAGAAAATGAAAAGAACCGGTGTATTTGCATTTTTTTATATTAACCCTTTGTATACTTTTGAAAATGTGTATTTCCCCCATTTAAATAACTGAGAAATACTGTAGTAGCATCCTGGAAGAATTTGCAAATAAATATTGTTTAAAATAAATCCTAACTCATATTGTCATTATTAATAAGATAATTAATGTGATTATTGATAACATGTCAAATCACAATAGTTTACTTACCTACTTGCTTATTAGGACAAGGAAGTTACCCAGTCATCCCTTCTACGCATGTCTTTATCCGCCTATTTTATTTGTTAACAGACAAATTTATTTTTCTGAATCGACACAAATGGGTGAAAGATTTTCACAGCGACATAATCACTCATTCAGTTTCTGAAAAACAAATTTAAATAAAGCAAGAATCTAAACATTCTAGGGACTGTCTACATATTTTATTGTAATCCAATCATCATCATGTGTCATCAAAACATTTGTCAATTATTCATTACATACTTTACATCCTGGACTTACTACAGGTATCTATACACAACAAAATAAATTAAGGGCCAACAGATTTTTGGGTGGCTTTTTTACCAAATTTTGGACCTCTGCTTTAGGATTCAGGTGCCATTATTCTTGCATCTGCAAATTTGTAAAGAGTACCTGTAGCTGTTTATTAATTCCTCATATAAATAATATATAACAAAATGTATATGTCCATAAACGTTACTTGTCCTTCATATATTAATTTTATTGAGTATATCATATGATATTTTATTGCAGGTCAAACGATTTGAAGACGAGAAGAGATACGAAGAATTGAAAGAAAACAGACAGGTGTGTTTGTCATTCCCTCCATCACTAAGATAATTTATAATCCATTTCATAGGATATGAAATTTACATTTTCTATCATTGAGAATTAGAGTAGATATTGTTCCCCGTCCTCCATAGTGAACAGGAATGAAGGCTCTATTAGATATCAGGCTCATGTTTCTGTTTGGGCTAGAGTTGTCTATTGATCTGCTCTTAAGAGTATGTGACAGATATTGGCTTCAGATCCACCAGTCAAGATCAAGTTTCAACAGAGGTAGTCTGTTGCTAGTATAGAACCAGAAGTTAGTCATCAGGAAAACGCTTTCTCCACCAAAAGTCTGTCAACTACAAACAGATCAAATCTTTCTAATTCCAGTTCATTACACAATGTAAATTGTGACCATTTTCATTCCGTTCTCTCACAACAAAGAGAAGATCGCGGCACGTGTATTTTCTGCCATGGTTTTTCTTTCGTCGATGAAAAGGACAGGGTGTAATGTGATGATCGTCATGATCAGTGATTTCGAAAATAGTTCAGGCTATTTTCATATGAATGGTTTTCTTGGTGATTGGGCATTGAGCAAGTTGTTAGGAAAGTGTTGTCGAGAATTTGATTGTGCCAATTTTATTGTCAATGTGATAGAAGTTGGAAGGAAAGTCTTATCTTGATGTCGGCTCAGTTAGGATAGATTTCTACTTCCCATCACTTCAGCCCAGCGCTATTTGACACTTTAGAGTAGATAACAGGTCCGTGTTTGTTTTCCATGAACACTATTGGTTTAATTCTGTAATAACCGTAGCTGCCATGCTTTATCAATATTAATCAAGGGTTTCTTTTTCATAGCTGTTTTCGCAATTCAACTGGAATGGTGAAATTTGAATGTGGTTTTTGGAGAAATGTTCTTTCTTTGGAATGGCTGACAAAACGTGATTGATTGATTGTCAACTGTGGTTAACTGAGAGCTAACGTTAACTAGGTCTTCCAGGTTTTTGTGTTGAATGTTGAATTATGTGCACTATCAGCTGAATAAAATGCACACATTTCGGACAAGAGGTATCTTTGCAGAAAATTAAATGACAACATTTCCGATATCTTAAAATGTGTAAAGGAATGTTTCTTGACATAAAATTGCAAAAAAAGACCCGGAGTAATCTGAAAATTGCTTTTTGAAACTGTGATCTGACTTAGGACACTCATTTCAATTCTCATGCAGTGTTCGAAATACAAACAAATAATCAGGGGGTCATTTTCCATAGGCCCAATGTTAATGGTGGTAAAATCTGCTATTTTCAGGGGTCACACAGATACCTTTAGCATTGTAGATTTTCAAATGAGCCCCAGGACCCCCTCTATTTCTATCACTGTCATGTATATGTATTCCTATTATGATTTTCGTCCAAAGCATTTTTTAAAAACAACAACATTCTTTTAGTATTATTTATTTTTTAATAATTCTAACACCGAGACATCACATTTTTTATTCCATGAATATATCGGCTTCAAGGATAATAAATCTGTACCTGTTAAATACTCCGACTACTCTCACAATTGTTGAACATTGGTTTCAAATGAATCAATCTCATGCCATCCATTAATTTATCTTCATTCCATCTGGGAAAAAACCCTTGAATTTTCACCTAATTTTGATAAATTTTTATTTTCCTAATTTCTTTCCAATGTAGATTGTTCAGTACAAGCTTGTAATAACGAGGAAATAATAAAGTCATTAAATATATTGATATGTCTACAGATGGACGGGAGGAAGAGTGGAAAGGACAAGAAGAAGAAAGGGGGACAACTGGGCAAACCTACCAAGTCCCACTCCGCTGTGTACACCGGTCAGTGCTCTCTTCCTACAATCATCCCGGTTCTCAGAGTTCCGAGTTCTATTCTTCACCTAACCTCAAACATTTGTTTACTCGGGTTCCTGGGAACCTTATTTTATGCTTTTTTAATGAAATTCAGCTATGTGAAAAGTATACATTGTCTGGTCATTGTTGTCTGTTTGTCTGTGTTCTACTCCTTTTTTTTGCATGGTTTTTCATGCGTATTTAATATTCTTGTAAATCTAATTTGTAATGTATTAATTAAATTGGTAGTCGTCGCCTGTGGGTGAAATATTCCCGCTTTGACGTTAAGCAATAATTAAATTTCTTTATGTTATTTTTGTATTCTATTTTATTGTTTAAGTACGTGTATTATTACAGTATTATTATTATTATTATTATTATTATTATTATTATTATTATTACTATTACATGTATTATCAGTGTGAGACATTAACAAGAGCTATATCAAAGACATCAGGGCCAATTAAAAATGACTTAGCAAAGCCCGGACCATGCAATCGCGGAAAGTAGGTGCAAATTTAGATATAGAATTAGTATTTTAACTAAGACAATCGGTCTTTGCCAAAGTGCATTAGCTTAGACCGAGTGAATTTAGCTAAGACATTGGCCATCGGGCCACTGCTAAAGTCGCACACTGGTATTATCATTATTATTATCATCATCACCATTGATATTATTATGTATTGTTATTATTTTTTATATTTTGTTTTAGTGGTGAAATATCACCATTAATATTATTATTATTATCATCATTATTATCATTAATATTATTATCATTATTATTATCATTATTGTTATTGTTATTATTATTATTATTATCATTATTAACATCATCACCATTATTATAATTGTTATTATTGTTATTATGTATTGTTTTTGTTTTAGTCTTTAATTATCATCACCATTATTCTTAGTATCATTATTATTATCATTATCATTATTACTCTCCAGACGAGGCGTTGAAGTGCCATGTGTGCCAGCACCTGATGCTGAACCAGGACTACGAGCTGCCCCTGCCCCCGCCCCCCGACGGTCAGCCTGTGTACGAGTGCTGCCGCCACCGGCGGGTCCACAGCGTGGGCCACATCGACTTCCCCCACGGGCTCAACTCCCCGCCGTTCGTCCGCGCCTTCTCCTGTTCTCCCACCCGGAACGCGTGCTCCCCGAACCACCCCCAGGCGTCGGGGTTCCCGGCCGCCCAGGGCGGCCGACTGTACTCTCCGATCCTGGCCCAGGCGCCCCGGGTGCCGCACCCGTCTACCTCCTCCTCCTCTTCCTCCTCGCAGCCGGGCGCGCTGCCGCTGGGCGTGGAGCACCTCAGAGAGAGGCTTTCCGGGCGGCCGCAGCTGTTCTTGCACAAGACGCCGTCCAGGACCTCGTTGCTGTCCTCGGGGTCGGAGCACTCCATGGAGTGTACGTCACACGCACCCCTGAGGTCAGAGGTCAGGGGCGACGAGGTCAACTACTTCAGCACCAACTCCACCGTGTCCATGAGCTCCGAGAACTCTCCTGCGCAAGGGAGGAAGAAAAGTGATAGCGCACCGAAGGTCAAAGGTCATCGGGTAAGCAATTTGGGTTTTATTTGTTCGGGTTTTTTTTAAAGTCGTGCGATGCACTAAACACTTTTATGTTTGGGTTTACTGCAACATTCAGTGCTACGGATGTTGCAGGTTTTTTTCTGCTCTAAACTGACAAACTGTATATACTGGTATATAAGTGAAAGAATCTTGAAAACAGATCTAACCTCCAAATAAAAAAAAAGAATTAATAAAAGATAATCGAACTTGGTGTTGCTATATGTAAGTTTTGATAATAGTTGTGTTGCTGTAAAGATTTTTTTTTACCTGGGCTATGCTTGTGTGGCTCTGTTCGTCGATGTTTCACACATGTGTCGAAGTCTTGCCACCAACTCTCTGAGAAACTCGTAAGCAATATAAGGGCTGGCTTTATGTCTTTGTCGTCCTATTAAATCATTACACGGAATGACGGCTCCACGGCCCCCTACAACACTGGCACCACATTGAGGTCTGCGGTACTTAACGGCCACTTACTGAACGGTCCGAGAACCACATGAGGGGGTGACGATATTCTTCAGGTAGCTAATGAACCAGAATTGCCACCATCTCTGTAGCAAGCAGTTTGTGAAGAGATGTCAAGTCCCTTTGAAGTTAATATTGATTTCTGCACAGATAAGCAATTTATCTAGGCATCCCTCGATGGCTTCATAGGTTTGTCTGTGATGCAAGACGCTGTAGCAAAGCACAACATACACACCACGGAATGGACATGTATTATATATGGCATGTATCGAGGGTCCATTTGAATTATTTATCCGATTCAGTGCCTCTCCTAGGGCAGAATTAGTAATTGAATATCTCAAAAGATGTGTTGTACTTATAGCTGTAGTACATTAATTTAAAGGCATACATTCACAGTTGGTTGACATATTTCATGGTCAAACATTTCTTTTACATGAAAGTATATACATGTACAGTGTCCCCTCTATATAAGGCTGTATTTGGGGCCTTATAGTACCAGCCTTATATAATAGTGCAGGTAAATAACA
>JAUTBQ010193541.1:0-10170 GCA_032361185.1 Lepetodrilus ovalis | reverse complement strand
TATTTAGATTCAAATAGAGTGGTTTTTATTCTAAACTATTTAAAAGAGAATTATGAGATTGATTCTGATATTTTTGTGATTATTTTTTTTTCTACAAGTACCGATCCAAGTTCTATCTTTCTTACCTTAATTGATAAAATAGAATGAAATAAAGCGGTAACGGTTCAGATTAGTTGTTGTATTAAAAAACAAGAAAGCCCCTGTATTCTATGATTAAAACAAGTCCCCAGCTCCCGTTAGAATAGCTACGGTCACTACCGCCACGCTCAAGCGTGGTGGTGTACCTACAGAGAAAAGTAGTAATTTTACCACCAGTTGCAAACTGGCGGGAGTGGAGAAGAAGGTTCTGTAGTTGAAAACACAAAAGAAAATAAGAATAATGTTCTAAATTCTGATGAGAATCCTATTGAGGAATTGAAAGCTAATGGAGGGTAACAAACATATTTAACTCAAAAGCAGATAGACAAAATGAAATCTACAATTGAAAAAAATCAACTAAAATTAGATAAAAAGAAGTGAAAAATGTTTAAAAGTAATTCTCAATATATCATTACAATCTTATTTATTTTTTATATTATTGTTAGTTGCAAATCTTATAGCTTAATTAACTATTCTTATCAAAAGAGAGATGAGGCTTCAAAGAATGACTTAAAGGTTGAAGAAGAGTATTATAAACGCACTTCAGATAGTCTTGTTAGAAAGAATGATGAAGTATTAATTGTCTTCAATGGTGAATCTTTTAAAAATAGTATCGTAGTATTAAACAGGACTGATACACTAAAGTTTATACCAAAGAAAGGTCGCAATTGTATGGGTTTGTATTTAAAGAAAGTAAAAAAGAAAGTGAAAAAAATTACTTTATTTTCCAACAAGAAGAAGTCAATTGAATTTAAGGTTAAAAACAATTATGATTATATAAAGGTTAATGGAAGTTTTGATAATAAGTGGTCTATTGTATATTCACAATTTTTTCCCTCTATTATTTGCAGGTAAAACCCCGTTCCCACTAGAATAACATGGTAGCTACTGCCACGCTCAAGCGTGGTAGTGTACCTAGCTTAACTAAGTCTCAAGACTTCGATAAATAAGTGGTTGCATTGATTTTCAGTTTAAAGAGATTGCCACATCGTTACCACTCCCTGCCCGTCCGGTAGGCGGGCTCGTAATGACGACTTTGTATAGCCGTGGAGTTTCTTTAATACGTCATTGCGAGGACAGAGAACGAAGCAATCTGTTTAATTATAGCATTTGCTTTATTGTTACTCCGCTGCGCAAAGTCTGAGACTTTGAGCAACATTAACCTAGCTACCACTAGAATAACAAAGTTGCTACCGCCACGCTCAAGCGTGGTGGCGTACATACAGAGAAAAAGTAGTAATTTTACCATAAGTTGCAAACTAGACCCGATGGCGCGGATTTGTAATCCGTGGCTAAATAAAAACAGTAACGAGTATAAGCAATTTTACTCAGCTCGACGAGCTGCAAGAAAACAAGATTCTATTATAAAAAATATAAAATAATTACTTATGAGATCCTATTTCCTTTCACTGTTTATAATAATGATGTTTTTAAACTGTTCTTCTAAAAAAAATGAGGAGAAGCATAAGGCTGAGGATAATGTACCCATTGCTGATACTGCTTATATTGATATTGTCATGGAAAATGATACGTTAGGTATGAAACAGGAGAAAGGAGTCATTAAGTTTTTTCATAGAATAAATGATACCATAAAATTATCTCCTAATGATAAAAGATTGGTGTATGCTATTTTAAGGCTAACTGCTCTTGGTGAAAACAAAGAGAGATATGGAGCTGGGAGGAAAATAAAGAAATGGCTCGATTTCAGCCCTGTAAATACAAACGATACGATATCAATTCCTTTTACCATAAAACCTCATTTTTCTGGAAAAGGGGCAATTGTAGTTGTTATAAATGATATGTATGAGATTCATCATACATCTGTTAAAGATAAAGTAAGAATCTTAACGTATGAAGATAATATCATTAAAAAATATGTTAATATAAAATGAATAGTGGAGCAAAGCCTTGCTATCCCAGCTCTTCTCCCAGCTGCGCAAAGTCTATGACTTTGAGCAACATTAACCTAGCTCCCACAAGAATAACACGTATGCTACCGCCACGCTCAAGCGTTGTGGCGTACCTACAGAGAAAAGTAGTAATTTTATCGCAAGTTGCAAACTGGCGGGAGCGAGGGTACCCTTTGGCTTACAGTTTTGTTAATACCCTTTCAAATCTTAATGTTGAAGGTTTAATGAATAGTCAAGGTATTGAAGTAAAAGCCACATTATGTGAACACAATGTAGAAAGAAACACAGGTACTATCACAGTAACTTCGAGCAAACCAAACGGTGATAAAGTTCCTTTATTTGTTAATAGAAATACTAAATTATGAAGCAAATTGACTTCCTTAATAGGATAAATAGAAATATTATTTTAGCTATTTTAACTTTTGGAATTTACTATAATGTCTATTCACAAGAGTATGGTAGATTTAAGGTGATCAAATTAGATTCAACAAGTAATAATTATATAATAACTGTTAAAAAAATGAATATAAAATCTATAATTATTTCTCCTAAAAACAACTCTTTTTCTGGTCGAAAAATTAAAATAGGAAAGACTTATAAATTAAAACTATCTAAAGTTTCAATATTTAAGGGTCTCACTTATAATATTAAGCATTCTATTATTATAGATGAGAGAGTAGTATGGAAAAATGATGATGATTTTTCTCTTTATACAACAAAAAATTTGATAGGTCTCCATTATAGGTGAAATAAAAAGAAAGAAAAAAAGGTTATATTTCCTCACTCCAGCTAGCCCCGATGGCGTGGATATGTAATCCTACTTATTGATAAAATTAACAAAATGAGAGTTTTAATTAAGATTTTTATTGTACTTTTTTTGATCTATGCTTGTAAGACTAAAGACGTTGATAGTATACATAATTTAGATTTAAGAGGTATGAATTTAAGTGAAAAAAGAATTGATAAAAAACTTTCCAAGTATAAACAATTAGAGATGTTAAGTTTAAGTGAAAATAATTTAAACAGAATACCTAGAGGAGTATTTAATTTAGAACACCTTAAGGTACTTTATTTAGAAAGTAATAACATTGATACTATTCCTAGTCAGTTAATTAAATTAAAGCATTTAAAATCTTTAAGTATATCTGGTAATCCAATTAAATATATTTCTGATTCAATTTCTAAGATATTATCGTTAAAAAATGTTATGTTTATTGGCAATTACTCAGAAGAAGAAAGGGAAAAGTTTAAGAAAATATTCTGTACAGATGTAAGACTCATTTTTTATATTGAAGCACATAACCCTAATGGTTTAAGAAAATGTAATCATGATAGTTCAAATTAGTCGATACCCAGCTGCACAAAGTCTATGGCTTTAAGCAACAATAATCGAGCTCCCACAAGAATAACACGTGTGCTACCGCCACGCTCAAGCGTGGTGGCGTACCTACAGAGAAAAAATAGTAATTTTACTTACAGTTGCAAACTGGCGGGAGTGGAGTGGAAAGAAGGAAATAGATTAATTAATATAGGAAAGGGTATTAGCAATAAATAGTGAGTGTATGAAAGAAAATTTAGATGAGATAATTACTAACATAGATTTAATTGAAAATAATAATTTAAAAACTAAAGAAATAGAGAGGATATTAAAAATAATTGATTCTTATAAAATGGATGATTATCAATTATATTATCTTAAAGGTTGTTTATGGAATTTACTTCCTTTTGACAGTAAGAAAAGAGAGCAAGAAGTTGAAAATAACTTAAAAAAATCTATTGCCCTTAAAGATGATTACATATATTCTAAAACAGAATTAAGTTTTTTTTATTTTGATCAAAAGAACTATGAAGAAGTAATTAATATTTTAGATAATATAGATTTTTCATATTTCGAAAAGAAAGGTCAACTTTGGAAAAGTTTAAAACTTCAAGAATTGTTAGTTGTGTCTAAATTATATGTAGCTAAATCTATTGAAACTAATTTGTTAAGTCAATTTTTAAGTTTAATTTCTGCTTATTTACATTCGCCAGAAGTGGAAGTTGCTGTTCCAAGGGAGTTAGTAAATTCAATAATCGAAAATAGAGACAAAAGAGGCATTAATAAAGTCTCACAATATGTTTATTCATTAATTAAATCAAACAACTTTAAAGACTATTTTGATAAAAAACTATGTTCTGAATTGAAACAAATAATATAATTAGTTGTTTTCCCCAGCTACCGCACGATTACATCATGTGGTAAAAACAAAACAAACGGTTTAATAGCCAAAAATAGCTCAGCTGCGCAAAGTCTGTAACTTTGAGCAATAATAACTTAGTAATTGCATTGGTTTTCAATTTAATGAGATTGCCACGTCATTCGTTCCTCATTCCCTGCCCGTCTAGCAGGCGGGCTCGCAATGACGACTTTGTATAATCGTGGAGTTTCTTTAATACGTCATTGCGAGGACGAAGGACGAAGCAATCTGTTTAATTATTCCGTTTGCTTTATCGTTACTCTCCTCGTAATGACTGTCAGCTTAGCGAAGTCGAAGCATCGTAACTCTGCTATTGACAATATGCCTCCTCGTGTAAAAGATTCTTGCTAATAAAAAAAACAGATACAATAAAGAGAAATGACAAAAAAAATAATAATATATAAACATCTGATAGTCAGTAATTAACGATAGCATTCATAAAAATGTAAATAATGCTTAAATTCATGAATAAAAAGTAATAATTATTAGTATCTTTATACAAGTAAAATTTGATAATACTTTTTATCATGAAAAGATATAAGAAAAAAACTACAAGTTTCTGTTATATCATTCTTTTGCTTATTCCTTTTATTTCTTCTGGACAGCTTTTTCTTTCTTATGAAGAAGAAATCAATGGAATTGATATAACCATTAGCGAACTAATGTCTCAACGTAAAAGGAACAGAGCAGAACAAGATAAAATTAACAGTTTTGCATCAGGAGCTTCTCGTTGGTTTGCAGATTATAAGAATATTAATGCAAAAATTAAGAACATTCAGCAACAAATAAGTGGTTATGGTACTTTTCAAAGTTCAGAATTAGAAAATAAATTGCAAGAATTAAAGCAAGAGCGCAATGCAATTTTTAACCTTAGAGGAGGAACAACCATACAAGGAATTGGCTATTATTCTATTGATGATCTACAAAGTGCTATAAAAGGCAAAGGCGAAAGAATAGTAGAACTCGTTGACGAAGATGAAAAGCTAACAATTGCTCTACAAAATGCAGATATTAAAAGAGACCAATTTGTTAATGGATTTGCAGGAAATAATCATGAGATACGGCAAAAAGGATTGAGGCAAAAACTCGATAGATTAAAAAAAGACTATAAAAGAGATTTGCATTTAGTAAATGCAAATTCCGTTTGGTGTGGAAGAACAAATGATCATACACCTATAAAGTGTTTTTCAAGAAAATACTTTGTTGCTTTACTAACAGATCGTTATATACAAAAACTTGCAAATACTCATGGAAAGAAGTTCGATCAGAATGAGTTTGCAAATCTAATTAAAAGGTATCGAGACGACTCTGATAAAATAAAAAGACAAATGTTCACAAAGGGATTTAATGATGAATTGGCACAGATAAAAGCAATTAAGAGCGAATTGAAAAATGGAATAGAAGAAGCAGATCCAACAGGTTGTTGGGTGATTGCCATCGAAAATGGAAAGCGACCCGAAATAGAAATTAGAGAAAATTCTTATGGAGAATATGATGGCTATATTACCAATCCAGGATCGCTTGATTATGATAAAGGGAAAAAATTATTTACAATAGCAAGAATAAATGCTACCACTTTTGAAGGTACAGAATATTCACATTCCAAATCTGGACAAGAAACAAGAATAGCACTTCGAATTATTGTGAAATTAGACAGAAGTAGTGCTGATTATCGTACCTATGACGATCAATTAATGTTGCTTCCATGTTGGTAATGATAAAAATACAACAAGCAAAACCCAAATTCCATGATACCCCTAAAACGAATCCTCAAATTCTTTTTACTTATTACAATTATACTGTTGAGTAACACAACAATCAACGCTCAAAAACAAAATACAATCACAGTCAAGGGTACTCAAATACAAGTATCACCATCATTACAAAAAATATTAAATCAAGTTGAAACAGTATATGTGAAATCTTCAGGATTTACACTTAACAACTTCTGTACTGATGCACCAGATGTTATTCCTACATTTATAGGTTTAATTATGCATCGCCAAAAAATCATGATGAAAGAAATTAGAAGTATTAAACATCTAGATAATGCAGCAGCTTATAAAAAAGAGATTTTGGCTTTTTTAGAACAATTAGCCAAAGCACACAACTATCGTAATCCTATTGATAACACGAGTATGACTGCGGCAAGATTAAATGTCTATTACCTAGAAGCTGTACGAGGCGATCAGAATAATAATTTTAAAAATAATATGGGTATAGATCCTACCAAAGTTCAACTAACCTATATGTTAGACAAGAGTCCAAGCCCAATTAATAATGATGGAGGAGAATATGCAAAACTTCAAATTAAAAATGATAACAAAGAAAATGATAATGAAATAATCTTATTTGGAGAGTCGGTAAATGGTAGGGCAAGTCATTCACAAGATAATATTCAACAAGCAGGAAATGTAGTAAGTAAAGGTCTTTTTAAAGCGGAAGCTCATGTTTGTCCAGATACAGCACCCATGGGCTCAGACAAAAGTTATGATTCAAGATACGACCGTTTTTTTGAAATTAAACAAGGAAATCCAGATGACTACGATACTAAAACAACTTGTTATTATAAAAACAATCTATTATTACGGCAAGACCCTAGAGTTAAAGGAAAAAAACATGGACTGTCTTTATCTTTTTTTATATCAAAGAGTGGCAAATGGATTTTAGGAGGAAAAGATTATTATATCAATGATAAAAAAAATGGGATAAGTGTAAGTAATAATGAATTTATGGATCAAGGTTATAGACTAGGAAAAAGTTCTAGCGTATCGTATACTAATGGAAAACTCAACGGACCATATAAATATTGGGGAATGAGTAATTTGGGAATTAATTATGTGCATAAGGAAGGAAGTTATATAAATGAAAAATTAGATGGGAACATAAATACATATATTATATCAAAAAAAACTGGTAAAGTTTATTTGCGATTTGCAGTTAACTATCGAAATGGAAAAGCACTAAATTCTAAAGATTACTTTGTATTTAAAACGGGAAAATATGCGCTAACCACAGAATACATCTATGAAAATGACGAGGTTAAAGAAACAATTTATTACCATTCAGAGGGAGGTGTTAAACATAGAGCTTATTATCAAAATGGTAAATATACCCACTCTAAATGTTGGTATAAAAATGGAAAAGAGATGAAAAATGTAGATTGCTTTGAAGTTGACTGGAGAAAGACAGATTGGTGTGAAGATATAAAGACTTGTAATGGAAGTAATGAATTTTAAATAACACAATATAATAAATACAATTTAACATTTTTATATCATAGGTTTTCGTAAGGAGGGTTTATCGTATAGTAATTTGTAAATACCTGATAGTCAGTAATTAAATTTATAATACTGTAAATAATGCTTAAATTCATTGATTATGGTAATAATGATTACGATTAATTAATGCTACTTCCTTATATGTAATGATAAAAATACAACAAGCAAAAATCAACTATTATGATACTCCTAAAACAAATTAAGAAGTTCCTTTTACTCATTACAATAGTACTGTTGTATAGCGCAACAATCAACGCTCAAAAACAAAATACAATCACAGTTAGGGGTACTCAAATACAAGTATCACCATCATTACAAAATATATTAAATCAAGTGGAAACAGTATATGTGAAACCTTCAGGATTTACACTTAACAACTTTTGCAATGATGCACCAGACGTTATTCCTACATTTATAGGTCTAATTATGCATCGCCAAGAAATCATGATGAATGAAATTAGAAATATTAAACATCTTAGTAATGCAGAAGCTTTTGAAAAAGAGATTATGGCTTTTTTAGAACAATTAGCCAACGCACATAATTATCACAATCCTACAGACAACTCAAATATGCCTGCCGCCAAATTAAAGGTCTATTACCTAGAAGCTGTACGAGGCAATCAGAATAATAATTTTAAAAATAACATGGGTATAGATCCTACAAAAGTTCAACTAACATACATATTAGACAAGAATCCAAGCTCAACTGATAATGATGTAGATGAATATGGAAAACTTCAAATTAAAAATGACAATAAAGAAAATAAAAATGAAATAAAGTTACTTGGAGTATCAGTAATCGGTAATGCCAGTCATTCACAAGATAACATCCAACCAACAGGAAATACAGAAAGTAAAGGACTTTTTAAAGCAGGAGATCATATTTGTCCAGATAAAGCACCCATAGGTCCGAAATATTACGATTCAGGAAATCAGCGTTATTTTGTAATTGAACAAGGAAAAGATAGATGGGAAGATACGAATACATATTGCCATTATAAAGACAATTTATTAGTACTACAATATCCAAGAGTTAAAGGAAAAAGACAAGGAATATCTTTAAGTTATTCTATAGCAAAGAATGGCAAAAGGTTTTTAAGTTCAAAATCATATTGGGTCAATGGTAAAAATCATGGGCTAAGTGTATACAATCAAGAATATACCTACCAAAATAATAAACTGGGAAAAATGTCTAGCCATACCTATACCTATGGGAAATGGAACGGTCCATACAAAAAGTGGTATATGACAGATTCGGGAATAAATTATTTAAATGAAGAAGGAAATTATATCAATGGAAAATTAGATGGGAAAAGAAATACCTATAGGGTATCGAAAAAAACAGGTAAACTTTATATAATATCTACATTTAATTATAACAAGGGTACAACATTAAGTTCAAAAAATTACTTTGTGTTAGAAACAGGCAAATATTACCTAACCCATGAAAGTAATTATGTTGATGGAAAAATTAAAGAAAAAATTTATTACCATTCAAGTGGAGGTGTCAAACATAGAGCTTATTATCAAAATGGTAAATATACCCATTCTAAATGTTGGTATAAAAATGGAAAAGAGATAAAAAATGTAAATTGCTTTGAAGTAGACTGGAATAAGACAGACTGGTGTAAAGATATAAAGACTTGCAAAAACAGTAGTGAATTTTAAAATAAACTATAAAATAAGCATTTTAGATAAAAACCATTATGAAAACTGTAAGTAAAATTAGAAAAATTATTATAATTATTGTTTTAATAGTATTGAGTACCACAGCTTGCAAATCTCAAAATAAAACTAACAAACAACAAAGCGAACAGCCTGTTGAATATCTTGATAGTACAAAAGTTGGTAGAGATTATCATGGAACAAAAGAAGAAGAATTACAAGGACAATTACAACTTGCTCTCGGTGATAATGATATTGAAGAGCTAAGATTTCTAATACAACAAGGTGCAAATACCAATAAACTTCCCAGCAATACAGATATTACGCCACTTATGTTAGCCGAAACCCAAAAAATTGCTGCCTTATTAATAGAGAATGGAGCAAAACCACATACCAAAGATGCAAATGGAAAAAACCTATTACACTATGCCGTAACCAAAGAAAATGCACTCGATTTAATTCCATATTATGTTTCACTTGGTGTCGATATAAATGCAAAAGATTATGAAAAGAGTACACCACTATCTCTTGCAATTGACTATTTTCATGAAGCAAAAGCATTTGATACCCAACCTGTTTTTGTAGGAAAAGAAAACACTCTGTCATCCAAAAAAATATTTAAACCCAATCCGAATAAAACCTTAAAAGCTTTAGTAAAAGCAGGAGCCAACCCTAATGCCATTGACCAATATGGCTATACTATTTTAATGGGTTGCGTTACAAAGAATAATGCTAAATTAATTGAGATTTTATTAGAATTAGGAGCAGACAAAAATATCCGTAATAAATATGGCGAAACAGCCAAAGATATAGCTTACAAAACTGGGAGTAGGTATATTTATCAATTATTGGAATAAGTCTGTAAACCTGAGTTCGATATAAAATTCGTTTACAGTTTGAATGAATTTTTTCATAGACGATGCCAAATTTATACTGGAA
>JAUTBQ010193530.1:0-10171 GCA_032361185.1 Lepetodrilus ovalis | reverse complement strand
CACTTTGAATGCAAAAGCGAATTTACTAGCTAAAACGAATAGACTACCGGAGGCTATAAGCCTTTATCAAAAAGTGTATGAAGGAATCGGTAAATCCGATCCATACACCCTCTGCGGCTTAGCTTTTCTTTTACTAAAAAGAAATGACTGTAAAGATGATCTCCATGTAGCGCTTCATCTTTTTGAGAAGGCAGGAAAAGCAACTCATAAGAATGAGGTGGTCTTTCTCGGTCTTTGGACAGTCCATGCCTGTCTCGGTAACGCTCTTGAGGCGGAAAAATTCCGAAAAGAATTTGAAGAATGCAGTAATGCGGGCAATAAAAGAACGCCTCCTGAAACAAAGTCTAAGAAGGAAAAAGAATATAACAAAAATTTCGAGGAAATTAAAAACTTGATTATTGTCCAGGAATTAGCAGTGCAGGCACATTATCAATTTATTGTAGGATCAGTGATTGCCTATGCTCAATGGCTCATGAGCGTCAGGCAGCAATATAGATTTTATCATCAATAATCTAAACGAAATCTCGGGATACTGGCTGGATTGGTCTTGTATTGGCACTATGCATCGACAATGCAATGCCAGGATACCTCCGTTATTTTGTAATGCTGCTTTGTAACAAGTTTTACTGCTTCTTCCCTGAATTCATCTGTGTAATTTTTTCTTTTGTTTTTCTTCATGCAGAGGGCATGTGACCACTCTTTCATAGCAGGACCACACCTCAGTTCAGTGAGTAACAGATAATATGGGCCAATCCAAGGCGGGACGAAGGATAAAATGCTCAATCATCAAATATTTTTATCGAAAGATAGACATGCTGGTGCTTATGAGAGTCTTTCATAAACATCTTTTCTGTGCCCAACTTTTACGATCAAAATGACCAAAATATCTACGTGAATTTCATAAATTATGCGATAATTTCCACAGCGAATTCTATGAAAAGAAGTACCTTCTTTCATCTTTGTTTTATTTGGCGGCGGTGGATTGTCACCAAGTTTTTCTATGCTCTTCTTAATCCTGATAAGGTCTTTTTTAGGAAAACGTTTCAGGCTTTTCAGCACAGCTGGACGGAACTCAATCAAATAAGGCATGGATCAGAATTCCAGCTTTTTCCAAATTTCTTGAGCTGGAATATTATCACCGGGTTCATCAAGAGCTTTTTTGGCGTCCTCAATATCAATGTGATCTTCTATTTGTTGCAGCAATTCGAGCTCTTCTATAGAAACCAAAGCAGCAATTTTTTTACCTCTCCGAGTAAAAACGAATTTTTCTGTTCCATAAGCCACCTTGTTCACAATATCAGCAAACTTTTTCCTGGCATCAACGGTAGAAATGGTAGTGGTCATATAAGCCTCCATTTTTTCTATAGTACCATATGTACATAACGTACCATTTTGGTTTTAAATATCAATTTAAAGCATCATTTCAATTAATGATATGTCGAAATATCAAGCAATATTCCATGTAAATACAACATGTTGTAGCCATGAATGCACATTAAAGCGAATAAGGTTAGATTGTGAGAGCAGAGCGAGCCACAATCTGAACCATTTGTTGGACAAGTCCGGCTCGTCTTGAAGGTAGCCTTTTAGTAGAATCAGGCCGTGGAATGAATAATTACGGTAAGGGTAAAATTAAATACTTATAAACGTCCAAGACGTTGTAGCTTAGGTGTTAACCACACGTTTGTCTGCAGCTCATAATTTCTCAAATATGCCCCACGAACAGGTTATTCAAATCGAACGTGCAAAATAAAATCTGAAATGAGAAATGAACTCTTCGATACAATTGTTAATGAGATAAATGAATATCGAACTCATGGGGCAACTTCTCGAGTGGGAGTTACTAAGCCTTATGAAGAATTATGCTCTCAGGTAAATCGTAAATTGCCTGATATAGGTGAATCAACAGAAAATGCAATAAGTGCCCTTATATCCAGTGTTAAAGACGCATTAATTCATAGTGTCAACCCGCGCTATTTTGGTTTTGTTATCGGTGGGTCTACTCCTGTCAGCCTTGCTGCAGACTGGTTAACATCGGGCTGGGATCAAAATGGGCAAGTTTATAATACATCACCAGCGGCAGCAATTATCGAAGATATTGTTTCGGCATGGATTTTGGATTTGTTGGACCTTCCTCATGAAGCAAGTATTGGCTATGTGACGGGGGGACAAATGGCTAATTTCGTAGGGTTATCTCTTGCTCGCAACCATGTACTTACTTCCATGTCATGGGATGTTGAAAAAAGAGGTTTACAAAATTCACCACATATAAATGTAATTTGCAGTGAATGTTGCCATGGAACCATTCACTCTGCAGTAAGATTAATGGGGCTGGGTACTGACAACATAATAAATGTATCTGCCGACAAAGAAGGTCGAATTGAAACCGATGAATTGTATTCTGTTATTGCTCAGTGTAACACCCCTTTTATTCTTTCTCTACAGGCAGGCAATGTTAACACTGGAGCATTCGATGACTTTGAAAAAATAATTGATTTTGTTCATTCAAAAAAAGCATGGGTGCATGTAGATGGTGCATTTGGACTTTGGGCAAGAGCAACAGAAAAGTATAAACATTTAACAACCGATATTCAAAAAGCTGATTCATGGTCTTTAGATGCACATAAATGGCTTAATGTCCCATTTGATTCAGGTATGATACTTGTTCGGGATTCCAATGCTCACAAAAAATTAAAAACAAATCGATGTGCTTATGCTGGTGAAAATACCAGCTCTCAAAGAGATGGTTCTGCATGGGTTCCTGAAAACTCACGAAGAGCAAGAGCTTTTGTTTTATATGCAGCACTGAGGAACTTAGGTCGTGAAGGCGTAAAAAAACTAATTCAAAATAGCTGTGAACTGGCAAAAATATTTGAATTTGAGCTTAACAAGATTCCAGAAGTTCGAGTTATAAATGAGGTTGTTTTAAACCAAATATTATTTTGTATTGAACCTCAATCAATCTCAGATATACACTCATTTCACGAGGGTGTAGCTAAAAGAATTCAAAATTCAGGTATTTGTTGGATAGGTACTACGATATGGGACGGGTCAACAATCTTAAGAATATCAATTTCTAATCATTCTACAACGAAAGATGATATTTTATCATCCATTGAAAGTATTAAAAAAGCAATTGAGGCAGAAGTAAAAACAGGTAATAAATCAATACAATAGTCAATGGCTGCAAGAGATAAGCTACCAGCTCGGTTTTCCGAAGCTCAGTCTTTCAAATTTCCTTTTTTGGTTTATCCAAGTAGGGTGCTGGGACTATGCAGTCGATGAAAGTTTTTTCTGAACGTTTAAATCAGAGACTGTGTTTGGTGAGAAATGTAAAACTCGTACATAGGCAAAAGGGCATCTCATTGATTATATCGAAATATTGTACAACAGCTAGCGATGCCATTTATATTTTGAATATTTGAGTCCGGTGAAATTTGAAATGGAATTGGTTTTACACAAAATAGCTTGAGAAAATGCCCACTTTCTATTGATTTCCTGTTCTATGATGTGTGCTCATGCCAAAGCATAATTAACCAAATAATTTTACTTATCTATTGATAATAATCGGACAGGCGTGGCCTTTCTTAGGGTTTTCTTCCATCTTTCTCCTTGACGTGGTGTATAATTTTCCCTATAAAAAAATAATGAACGTTCATTATTTTTCAGATAATCAATGCGTTGGTAATGAGTTTTTACGATACAAAAAATCCCGATCGTCGGGAAAGAATTATGATGGCGGCCCTTCAGCTGTTTGCGGGCAAGGGGTATTTTAATACTTCGGTCCATGAAATACGTGAGAAGGCTGATGTGAGTATCGGACTTTTATACCGCTACTTCAAGAATAAGGAAGATATTGCCGCTGCCCTGTATTGCGAACTGGTAGCCGAGACCAACACAGTTATTGCCGAGATAATTGCAACCCATGATACTGCAGCCAAGCGCTGCCGGGCAATTATCGCCCATTATCTGCAGCTAACGGAAACGTTTCCTGATCTCGTTGAATATACAATGTTTATTCGTCATAATGAAATATCGAATGAATATAAGATGGTTTGCAATGCAGGTGCATCCGATGAGGTCCTCAGGGTAATTCGCGAAGGTATGGAAACCGGAGAAATCAAAAAGATGCAACCTATCGTGGCGAGGGTTGTTGTCTTTGGTGGTATGTTTCGATTAATTCAGTTGCGGCTTAGCGGTATGTTACAGGTGCCGGTTACTGATTTGCTCGATGAATTGTGGACCGCTTCCTGGCGGGCAGTTGCTGCTTGATCAAGAGTGATAATATATTTTCACTGCAAAGAATAGTGCGATGTCGATAAAAATGAACATTCATTTTTATCATTTATGATAGTACATTTATTATCAATACCTTACATGGAGAATCGTTATGAAAAAGTTAGTGATTATTCCTCTGTTCCTCTGTGCCTCCTTACTGTTGATCACAACCATCCTGCAGGCGAGACCGGGGAAGCGATACGATGCTGATACTCAAATGTGTCGTATCATAGGCGAAGGCCAACTTGGCTGGGACAGTGAAGCCTGGGGGACTGGCGGTAAGAAATTTCGTCAGGTCTGTAAAAGTTGCCATACCAGGCAAAATGACAAGGGCGCGCCATTTTTATATACCGAATCCCACATGCCCAAGGGATGGAATCAGATTATTTATAAACGTCGGGTTAAATGCGCGCGGGATGGGTCTTGGGATGTGTTGAGTAAAGATGAATTGCAGCTGGTCAACGACTATCTTTACCGTAACGGTGATTGGACCTACGATCCTAATGATGCTGACACCTGCGGTTGATAGAATTTTTTCGTCTGGTCAGACGAAATTTTTTGGGTGTCTTCCTTTAGTCTACGAGAGGGGATTGGTCGGAACCTTGTGGGACCGGCTAAGGGATTGATTCAGCGTTGAGGATGAGAGTAGTATTGGAATTTATACAGGAAATAGAGCACTAATGCAAGAAATGAACGTTCATTTTCAAGATTGATAAAGGAGGTTATGAAGGAAATCAAGGCAGTTTGTATTCGTTTTTGAATGCGGAAAAAAACTTGAAACAAAAAACAAAAAGAGGGGAGTTATGAAAAAGAAGATGTCCATGTTGGCCCTGGTCGGTTTGATTGCCACCACGCCTTATACACTTGCACTGGCAGGAACGGGAAACCCGCACAATTTACAACAGAAAGTAGACGAGCTTTCCAGGCAGCTTGATCAGCTTAAAGCCGTGCTTGCAAAACAGCAGGAAGGTATGAAGAGCATGAACGGCACCATAGACAGCGTGACTGACAAGATCAGTGACCTTGACGAAATGGTGGAGGAAAAATCAGAATCATGGGACCTGGCCGCCAGGGTTAAATTATTTGGTGATTTTAGGGCAAGGATGGACAGCCATCAGTCAACTGTTCCGGCTTATTGGAACTCTCTTGATGTGGCTAGGGCAATGCGGGGTTTTGGAGTTAACGCTGCAACATCGCCACAGGGCATAGCAAGGGCCTTTGCCGGTTTTAAGCAGATGGCACCCACGCCACAGGCACGGCAAATGATGATGAAATATGTGGGCGCAACGATGCAGCCTGAGAAGGATTTTGAAAACGAGACACTGATGACCAATCGATTGCGTCTCAATATGCGGGTCAAGGCCACTGAAAATCTGGAGGTTAAGGCCAGACTGGTCGGGTATAAGGTATGGGGGATGCAATCCGCGGCTACCCCGGAAAATGGAGATCTCTACAGCCCCTATTTTTTAAACAGCCGCTCCTTTGACGGCACCTCAACCCGTCAGCCGGTGGACAACACAATCAGGGTTGATCGGGTTTTTGCAAACTGGAACAATATCGGCGGGATGCCGGTCTGGTTTTCCATTGGCAGGCGTCCGACTACGGACGGCCCGCCCGCGCATCTGCGCATGGGAATGGACAAGCGGATGGCGACCCCGATCAGTTACATGGATTATCCCTTTGACGGTATTTCCCTGGGATATGCCTATAATTGGGGGAATGAGGCTCTTGGAAGCGGACGGATACGTTTTTGTTACGGTCGTGGGTTTGAGGCTGGTGTGCAGGCCGAGAATGCCGGAGGTATCGATGATACAGATTTTGCTGGGATCAGTTGGGATATCATGAAAAGTGGTTCCCGGTTTATGAATATCCAGGCATTCGGCGCTTTCAATATCTTTAATATTCCTGGCGACACCTACTACCCCAACCCCATGGAAATTGCCGAAGCCGAAGTTAATCCGGAATACACGGGTGATACCATACTTGATCGTGTCAATCTCGGGGATATCTATCACACCAGTATTCTCTACATGGATAAAGTGGAGAATCTCAACTATTTTCTGACCCTGGGCTGGAGTCATACCAAGGCCGACGGTATTGATGAAATCGGCGCTAGTCTGCTCGGTTCATGGGGCGCGGAGCCCGAGGACAAGGACGGTTATGGTGTCTACGCCGGTGTTCGATATGACCTTGATAATATCGGCCTGAAATTGGGTGCTGAGTTCAACTACGGTTCGGAAAATTGGTTGGCATTTACTCCAGGTCATGACGATATGTACACATCAAAATTATACACCCGAGGCAAGGTGTATGAGACCTATCTTGTCTATGATTTACCCACCGGCGAGGCAGTTTCCAAATATGCCAAGACCTTTATCCGCTTGGGATATCAATACTATGATTACGATTATACCTACAGCGGCATGTGGCTCGGTACTCCAACGAAAATTGATGATTTGCAGGACCCGGCCACGGCACAGTTCTATGCTCCCATGGAATCAGCCAGTCAAGTCTATCTGACATTTGAAGCCTATTTTTAGTCCGTTAATAAAACAAAAGCATTCTAGAGCCATTACAGGATGCTTTTGTTTTTTATGGGAGGTTTATAAAGGGCTTATAGTAGGATTCCATCATCGAACTTCTTATCCTTTGTAATTATAGAAATTTTGTTATCTCATGCAGCTTGTCCGGTAGTTGATACATTGAGGAGGAGATTGTTCAATCTTTAACCGCTTTTTTGGGATTTTTAATTGCCACTATTGAAAATATTTAAGGCAAACAAGGTAGTCCAAGTTCTTTGAGAAATTCGTTATGTTTTTGCTCGGCTGTTTTTATTTTTCCCACTGATTCGACGAGTTCGTTGTGTACCGCTGCGAGATTAATTTTCACCTCCGGTAGGGCAGTGCTGACATAACGTGAAATATTAAGGTTGCAATCGTTTTTTTCGATCTCTTCCATGGACACGCAGCGGGAATAACGTTTTTCCTCTTTGCGGTACTGGTAGGTATCGACAATTTTTCCAATGTGCTCGGGCAGGAGCTGATTCTGTCGTTTACCTTTTTCAAAATGCTCACTGGCATTGATAAACAATACATCATCAGACTTTTTACAGTTCTTTAACACTAGAATACACACCGGAATACCGGTGGAGAAAAACAGGTTGGCGGGCAATCCGATCACTGTATCGATATTACCGTCTTCCAACAGCTTGCGTCTGATTTTTGCCTCAGCACCTCCTCTGAACAGTACGCCATGGGGCAGGATGATTGCCATGGTTCCTTCCTTTCCCAGGAAATGAAATCCGTGCAGTAAAAAGGCAAAGTCAGCGGCGGACTTGGGTGCCATACCGTAGCCTTTGAAACGAAAATCTTCCTTGAGTGTATCGGTGGGTTGCCAGCGATAGCTGAAAGGGGGATTGGCGACCACGGCATCAAAACGCTGTTTTTTAGTAGGATTTTCTTCGGCCAGAATATCCCAGTCATTGAGCAGTGTATCTCCGTGATGGATCTCAAACTCCGAATCTTTCACCCCATGCAGTAACATATTCATCCGTGCCAGATTGTAGGTGGTGATATTTTTTTCCTGCCCGTAAATCTTGCCAATACCATGCCGATCAAGTTGGTTGCGGACATTAAGCAGCAACGATCCGGATCCGCAGGCAAAGTCCAGTATTTTCTTCAGCTTTTTCTTTTTGCCCGTGGTTGGGTCCTGGCAATCGAGGATAACAATTTTTGAAAGAATGGTGGAGATATGCTGCGGCGTATAGAATTCACCGGCCTTCTTGCCGGAACCAGCGGCAAACTGGCCGATCAGATATTCATAGGCACTACCCAGTATATCACTGGTGGTTGTAAATTTCGCAATTCCATCGGCAATCTTCGTGATGATGGTACAGAGTTTGGCATTGCGGGCAGAGTAATCTTTACCGAGTTTTTCAGAATTAAGGTTTATCTCTGAAAACAGACCGCCAAAGGTACTGGCAAATGATTCATTCTCGATATACTTGAAACCTTTTTGTAGAGTATCCAGCAAATTATTATCCTGGGTGCGGGCCAGCTCGGCAATGGTTGTCCACATAAATTCTGGCTTCACAACATAATGCACCTTGCGCCGCATCTGCTTTTCAAATGCTTCAATATCCTGCTCGTTTTCAGCATACCAGAGAGATAAGGGAGATTGTCTATCGTCTGCCTCAACTTCTGGATAATCCCGCCCCAGTTCCTTTTTTGCTGCAGCCTCGTAGTTATCGGAGAGGTAACGCAGGAAGAGAAAGGAGAGCATATAATCGCGGAAATCATCCGCGTTCATGGCGCCACGCAGGTCATTGGCGATGGCCCAAAGGGTTTTACCCAGTTCTTTTTGGTTATTTTCGGTCATAATGTATTAGTGAACCACAAAGTTATATTTACCCATCAGTTTACTGAAAATATCAGTAAACATCTGCACGTTATCGGGAACCATCTCTTTTACTTCATAACGAAAAACAGTCTTGTGTGAAAGCGTATTGACTATTCGAGCCACTTCATCGGATTCAGTGATGCCAATTTGTTCAAGTACAAATGAAATACGGCCTACACCAAGAAAAGAGCTCACATTTTCCAGAATCTGTCTCAATAAAGCGAAGTGGTACGCATAGAGCTCTTTATTGTTTAGCGCATTTTTTAATGTCTGCAGCAGTTCCAAATGATATAAAAAAACATCTTTTCGAGGGCTTACTAAACGCAAACCATCGTCATCCCGTTTCAGGATCTTCAACTGTAGTTGGTTTTTGTATGAAGAGGATTTTTCTCCCTTGTGTAACCAGTCTGCAAGAATAGCAAAGAACCCAATATGGTGAGTGGTAATAACAATCTTCCTGTTTTTAAAATGATTGTCTATTAAATCCATCAAGGATGATGCCGTGACAAATATATTATGGTCATCCAGGCTGGATACCGGATCATCAATAAAAAAATGCCCCGCCTGCTGGTCAGCCCAGCCTTCTACTTCAAAGAGTGCCAGAAAAAAACACCAGACAAACGTCTGCTCTTCACCACGAGAGATTTTAATGGTATCGGTCGCTTCGGCGGCATCGTCAGTTTTTAGGAAAAAATTTACAGATTCGATACCGAGAGCGACATCATCATAAAATTTCAAATCAAAATCATACTTCGGCTTGTAGAGAGACAATTTTTCACGAAGACTGTTTTCATCCAGCAAGGTGTGATACTGGTTCAAGGTGCTTCTTTGCACCATTAAACACATATCGTCCCCACCATTTTCCTCATCATTATTCCAGTAAAAGAGGTCTTCACTATAGGCGTTGTAATATACACCAGCATGGTTGCCGTCATTATTGGCTTTGGTTAAATCTTTAAAAGCAACAGAAAGTCGTGTTTTCCCTACTCCGTTGAAAGCGTAAATAAGCACAATATTTTTTTCCAGATCATCAACCGCCTGGGCAACTTTCGATATATCTAAGTTGGGGGCCTGGTTACTCATCCACTCCCCCCGCAAGTAGTCGCTTTTCCCTCGCAAGTTCGGCAATCAGTTCTTCCTCGGTTGGCAGAATTCGTTGGTATCTGGAGGCAAAAAGCTGCTGATTTTCTTTGAGTACGGAATATTTAACGATGGTTTCATCCTTGCTGTCGCAGAGAATAATTCCGATGGTGGGGTTGTCGTCTTCGCCACGTTTGAGGTCGTCAAACATGCGGACATACATATCCATCTGGCCGATGTCCTGGTGGCTGAGTTTGGTGGTCTTCAGGTCGATGATGACAAAGCAGTTGAGCAGATAGTTGTAGAAGACCAGATCAATATAAAAATGGCTGGTTTCGGTGCTGATTCGCATTTGTCTGGCGACAAAGGAAAAGCCCTTACCCATTTCCAGCAGGAATTTTTGCAGTTCAGCAAT